>JAUUEB010015447.1:5677-17036 GCA_032362205.1 Clione limacina
CTGACCCCCCCCCCCCCACTCCTGATAGTCAACTTTGGGTCAGCTGGCCTAAAGACACCCCTACCCCCCCCCCCCCCCTTGAGCTGACGTCATTAATGAACGGTCCCATTTATTTACTACTAATTCTCATTCCATGATCTATTATTATTATTTAAAAAATCAACATAAAGATCTATTATAGGACAGATCACAAATCTCAAATTCCTAAATATTAACATGTCACATGACTGCCTTAACCGCCTCATATATTATTATACATATAATATATGATGAAAGCATAATGTTAATTAATGACCCCAGCGGCTGACTAATTGCTGAGTATGACATATTCAGATATATATATATAAATCAAATGTAACTAAAACATACACGTTAAAAAAAACACCAGTCTAGAGATAGTGGAAGGTTTTCTAAAAATGATAATAATTGGGTATCTAAAAGGTAGTTGTCTTATATGCTTCCCAGGAAGTTGAGTGTCTCTATTGGGTACGTTTAAGTAATCATAGATTCTAAAAGGCGCTTAGACATCCATCAGGCTGGGATATACACTACTGCAATGTATACTCTTTCACAGGGAGTATTGTGATGC
The DNA here is from genome assembly GCA_032362205.1 of Clione limacina. NCBI lineage: Eukaryota > Metazoa > Mollusca > Gastropoda > Pteropoda > Clionidae > Clione > Clione limacina. The sequence goes on from JAUUEB010015447.1 coordinate 6,267, forward strand.
AGATTACTGGTTTTGATTTTTTGCAATTTCCGGTGACCAAGATTGAAAAAAACATTTTGGTTATTTACCTTTCCTTCCTGAACCTTTTAAGTCTAGAAGGTGAGTCGGTGTTCTCATTTCTAATGAACCTCTATCACATAAGTTATGGATCAATAACTTAATAATAAGGTAGACATTATAACAATATCATTTGCTAAACAAATTGTGCAAGAGGAAAGTGTTGCAATATTTTACAAAATAACAAAAAAAATACTCCATTTGAAAGAAGAACCTTCTACATTTCACAAAGTATCTTTATCATTCCTTTAAATTTACTCATCATGCCTGTGTACCTATTTCTCTTTCTTTAGGATAAAATTACAATGATAATAATGTCTGAAATTTATCACAACTTTTTCTCATATAATGGTCAATACTATTTAAATGAAAGATACAAATAAGCATGATAAAAGTAATCTGAACACACTTATCTGATTGAAAAGAAGGAAGATTGTGTTAATGGATGATTAAATTAAATGCCAAGGACATATGATTGGGCAAAGACAATGATCATATTACTTAAAGAAATAACTTAAATTACATCAAAATTAGATTTAGTGACTTTAAATTGGATACTGTATTAAACAAAATTTATAATGAGGGCAAGAAGGATTAAACTTATCCAAGAAGATTAAGAGGCGTACTTCTGTTATTTAGTGTATATGTTGCCTTGAGAAGGCATGGGCTCAGTGATCATTACAAAAAGTCTTAGCCTTTAAAGTGAATGCACTTGCTGTCATATGATCTATTTTTACAAATCAGATATTTTGAAAAACTGATAACACCAAATCAAAATATGCCTTGTATATAACTGAAGTAAAAGACCTTCAAAAAATTATCTTCCATGTTATATCATATGCCCACAAGACTTCTTCTATAATGCAGAGTTAAGGTGTCAGCAGTTTTGACTTTAAACCACTAAAAATGCTTTTCAAAGCAAGAACTTAGAAAACTATATGAGGAGAACAAAGATAATGAAACAATTGGGCAGTTGCTGCCATACTAGAGGGCTAAAGCTGAATGACATCTCCCTACTTTCGTGTGCTAGGAAAATCCAGTGCCGGACAGTGTACACATGTGCATTCTACATTTCTAACCATTGAGCATATTGCTAGTAGTCCCTTTGAAATCACTTGTACATTGAGTCATTAATGAGAGGAGTTCAAATAGTGTCCTTTGAGTCAAGACTATTTTGTTGATAAAAGTCATTAAGAGCCTCAAGAACACGATCCAGATGGCTAACAAATACTTCTATATCAGACATGAGGGCGTGCTCAAACAGGCTAGGGTTCACTTCTGCTGCATCATCCACTGCTAGATGAGTGATGAAATCTTCTCTGTATGGAATTGCTTTCACAGCCATCTGGAAGTTAACAAAATTTTAAGTTTAGAATTTCAGTAAACTTTTAACAAATTTGAGAAGTTAAAAGCATGGAATTAAAATTTTAAACAGTAATAGTCACAGGTAACTGCAGCTAGATTATCAACCCTTACAATATATACCTTATAACGCTAACAGAATGTACAACATGCTTGAGCACAATGTTCAGCATAGAGTGAGTTAAACAATGACATTTTTCACTGTTTATGAAATGAGGTTATCTTAAAGCGCTAACAAACAATTTTATGCAATTATCTACTCTGAGTTCTTAAAAAAATAACAGAAGTAGTATATAAAATACAGAAGTAGTATATAAAATAACAGAAGTAGTATATAAAATACAGAAGTAGTATATAAAATACAGAAGTAGTATATAAAATACAGAAGTAGTATATAAAATAACAGAAGTAGTATATAAAATACAGAAGTAGTATATTAAATACAGGTTGCTTATTCATTATGGACACATTACAAATTGGCACAAAGGCAAAATTTAATATCATCAAACGTTTGTTTGCAAATCAAACATTTCAAGATTTGTTCCAGTTACACCAATATGATTGAAAGCAAAATATTCACACCATACCATTTCAGCTGAAAGTACCTATTTCCATTATAGGAGTATGTCATTAATCTGATTTCTAATTCATTCAATCTAAATTTTGAAATTAATTGAGATAAAAAATAATAGATAATATCACATTTCATTTTTGCCCAATCTAGATTTGTAAAGTGTCCATAATTAATCTACACTCTGTATGTACTCACAGCAAACACGCCTCTGACTACCCATCCATGGTAGTTCTTGAGGGAGCGGCTATAGGCATTGCTAGCACAGACACTGAGATCAGTACTACCAGAGTTACATTCTCTCAGAAATTCACGGATAAACTCAAGACTCCTGGGGAATAAAACATAGACAAATATACAAATGTATGTTAAAAAAACCTCTGATACTTGAAAAAGCTGTTTCCTGAAACTATTCAATATTGTCATTCTTTTGTTTTCAGTATCTTAAAACTAAACTGGACAGGTTTGATGAAATGGTAAATTTTAGCAAATGACGCCTTTCTTTGGTAATCCGGAGTTATCTATGGGTTTTTCAGATCCCTGGGATTCTGTGAAAGATTCTCCAAGACCTCTTTATCAATCTAAATACTATAAAGATGCATCTATAACAACATTCACAATGTTTGTTCCCTATATCTCCTCTGTAACAATGCAATGTGTAACTTTGGAAATTATTGATACTGTCTTTTTCCAAAATGTGACCAACTAAAATCTTTTTAAAAAAACAGATTCAAGAAGGTTTTAAATATATTTGACCTTCTAAGTCTGTCTATGTACCTATTGTGCACAATTTAATCACATTTGCACTTTGTTGGAATTGCATTTTGACCTTGTTGATTAAATAAGTAATTCTAAAGATAAAATAAATTCCATCAAACAAACCATTTCTATGTACTCACAATTCTACCAGGTTTCTTTCGCGAGTGGTTTAATTTCTACAAATTTCCTGAGCGATGGTAAATTCAGGAAATTGAAACGCTTGCAAAAAAATGTCATACAAATGCAGTCTTGAGACACCTGACCTACTAGGTGTCACAGAGCAGAGACACACCTGGCCTACTAGGTGTCACAGAGCAGAGACACACCTGGCCAACTAGGTATCACAGAGCAGAGACACACAGAATGTACCTCACTGCCATTCTAGACACCTGGCCTACTAGGTATCACAGAGCAGAGACACACAGAATGTACCTCACTGACCTGGCCTACTAGGTGTCACAGAGCAGAGACACACAGAATGTACCTCACTGACCTGGCCTACTAGGTGTCACAGAGCAGAGACACACTGAATGTACCTCACTGCCATTCTAGACACCTGGCCTACTAGGTATCACAGAGCAGAGACACACTGAATGTACCTCACTGCCCTGGCCTACTAGGTGTCACAGAGCAGAGACACACAGAATGTACCTCACTGCCATTTTATTACAGTAGGCTTATTGACTTAAACTTACATGAAGCCCAACAGTCACATACTACTCTATGAATTAAAAAAATAATGACAGTAATCATTTTAAAAATAACAAAAAAGGAAAAACTTAACACCACCAACAATTTGCGAAACTAATCACTATTGAAGTTCCCAAATCTGAAATCCACAAAAAGAAAGACGCGCTTGCAAAATAAACCCAGTAAACAGTAAACAGTATGTTTGAATCATTCTATTCTAAGCATTATTTCCTACATCATATTCTTTTTCTTTAGCTTCAAAGAGTACACTTTACCAGATTGGAACCTAATATGAACAGTGGAATTTATGTTGACTTTTGATGACTTATACATCAAGTATAACCGTAACTCATGCACACAACATCATCTTGAAGACTATAATTAAGTATAGGAGCAAAATAATGAAAACAGGCACAAAAGTCTTGTTAAATATGCTTAAGACTTTGGTTAGATATTGTTACGGTTTGTCAAACTAAGATAGTTACTTTGTTAAACGATTTGTTAAGACCTTGTAGTACAGATGTAGTTCTATGGTATCAGTGACAAGAACATGATAACGTAGCTTCAGGTATGTGTCCCATCAGGCAATTGGAATGTCAACATTGAACAAAAGCAACATTGAACACCTTCAAGGACAAGGCCGTTGGCGGGTCAAATGAGCACAATGCGACTTTGTTAATTCATCTTCTCTCAATCAAGGCATTGTCGGGAGTTGTTTTGCTCTATTTCCATTTCACATCGTGATGTTCAACTTTCGTGTTTGAAAAAATCAAGAATATTTATGAAGATGGGACGTGGTAAAGCTTTTTCCTCTTGTTAATCATTAACTGACGAACTGTGACTTCGTCAACATCTGACCGCACGTTGACTGACCTCTTTGTTAACTAACCATAGAGACATGATGTTTTCTTACACAATTATCCAAAGAATTAAATCGGAAAACTCTTTGATGTACAAGAGATGTTCCTGGCTTGACAAATCACGGATATCACCATCTAGATCTGGTACCTGGTAATAAATTATAACTAATTTAACGAGGAATTGTTTTTTGTATTGTTTTTTTTTTAAATAAAAAGTCAAACAAAAGTTCAATCAAATCTAAAAGGATCAAGCTGAATATACGTTCATTTGCAATTTGACTCGGAAACTAGAGATCAAGGTTATAAGCTCACCACAATCTGAGAGTTAGCATATTTTTTTCTTTACGGAAAAGATATTACAGTTAAAGATAATTTAAGAATACTTGATATTTAACTCTAAACATGAAGCCGTTGTTTAATGTTTCCCGTGAAGTTTCAAAAGTAAAATAGTGTTCCAATTAGGTGTGTCGAGCCATGTCGCACTAGCGAGAATTCGTCTTATAATGGCTCTATATTTCATTCCTTATCAATCAAGACAATCAATCGACTTTTATTCTACGTGACACTTTTGTTTGTAGTGAAGCCAAAGAATAAAAAAATAACTGTACTTAAAAATTAATATTTGTGAAAGATTATCAGATGGTTCGTCGAGATAAAACGTTAGTCTTGTGATCTTAAAATCAAAGTCTGTTTGTATCGCTGATGTGACTCTCAATAGAACAATGTTGAATTTAAAATCAAAGAATGAAAAAATTATTGAATTTCAAAAGTATTGTTTGTGAAAGATTACCAGTAGGTCTGTTCAGATACAGTGTTATTCCTGTGATCTCTTAGTCCAATGTTCTTTGATCTCTTACGTGACTTCTAACAGAAGACTCTGTTGAATTTTAATCGCTTGTTTGTAATGTTTAAGCGTTTTGTCAACCTAGTATTACTGTTATTTATATAACTGTTCAAACTTTCCATGCAATAAATTCTAACTTCAAAGACAAATGACCTTCTTCAAAATAGCTATAGCATACAAGTGAAGAGGAACTCGACAGACTTTGAGTCGTTATTTATTAAGTGTCGCCAATGTCCGAAATTGTATGTTTAAGCAATCGATATATGGATGATCTGTAAGTGTTGTATAGATTGCAACGTTGACAATAGTTCAGGTAGATGGTATCCAAATGGACAAATGCTAAGAAAAAAATTAACCAAACCCATCCTTATGCTTATACGTGAAAACCGTTATTCTGAACAAAAGTCTTTTTTTAATAATTAAGTACCGGGTTGTTTGTTGGCATAAGGTGCAATGCAAAGTCATTGTACATTTTCTTTTGGATCAATTTGCATACAGCTAAGTAGTTTGTCTTGTTATGCCAGTTATGTTCTAAATTGTTACTATCATCAGTGATTTGAGTTAATATGTGGCTCTTAGTTTACAGGCAAAATAAAGCAAAACAATTGTATTTACATAACCATGTTTTTTCTATGAATACAGATTACACTCAACTCGTATGTTAACGAATATTTACAACATTTCATCTTACCGCAAGAGAATGCCGGAGTGATTTCTATAAAACCTTTGGTGGTCTCAAAATGAATTGCCTGACGACTCTGAAACTAGATATCTCGGTTATAAGCCCAATACGGTCCGAGAGGTAATTTTTGCTTTACGGAAAGAAGAATTACAGTAAACATGTAAGAATGCTTAATATTTTATCTCCTAACATGTAGACGTCTTATAAATGATTAACATAAAATTAGGTCCGTCAGGATAATGATAGATAGAAGAGCGCATTCATCCATGTAAAATGCTGATTCATCGATAAAAACAGTATGGTGTTTCTATTTGATTCCGCAAAATACTTATTAATTATATTTTATGTTATTCTTTTGTTAGAAAGAAATCATATAATCAAAAAGTATTATTTTCTAAGTATTCTGTTAAGATACAATGTAATTCTTGTGATCTTTTAGTTACATGTTCACTTATCGCTTACGTAACCCTCAATAGAAGACTTTTATATAAGAGTGTTTATACAATATTGGAAAACTATCATTTGAAGAATTTTCTACAAAGTCCCTACTCACTTTAAAAACAAACGACCTTCTTCAAAATCACTTCTGCATACAAGTGAAGTCATTCGATTAAACAGACAAGTTTGAACTGAGGCGACTTCAGAGACAATAAACACATACCTTCATGAAGTTTAGAGAAAATATAAATGAACATGGATATTTTTTGTGTTGGATAAATTGCGACGTGCTCAGACAAACATTCGGGCGGATATTATTGATATTAGATTATAACTTTTCATTAAGATATGGCTAGAGAACAGATATTTAATATATCCAAACAAGATTTGTAATGAGGGATGTTTGTACTTCTCTTATTAAAACGCGTGGTTCGTTACGTTTGATAACATTGTATGATGAACGTGGTTTTATATTTATTCTTATAACAGTGACCACGAAAAACTGAAATCATATGTTTTCATTCATTGTTTGATCAGACATATTAGATGATGTGAATATTGCTTGGCGATAGGCAAACAAGCTATATAAGCACAATAGGCTCGGTTTTTCTCATATTCTCTATTGATTTAATGTACTAAGCGTGGAAGAATAATCTTTTTCTTTAATGTATTTCATTTCATGGCGTTAGAAAAAGACGTTATTCTTAAAGATAATAAAGTATTTGCTAATTTGACCAAAGTGACCTTTACTCACAAGTGCCTGCAGAAATAACTAACATCTCGTGCTAAAAGAAACAAAATTCAGGAAATTTCTGAAAACCCAAACCACAAAGTTATGTCCTCGGGTCAATAAAAGAAAAATGTACACAAAAACATCATTGATTACATATGCCTTCGATAAAACGTCTTCCATATTCTGTCTGACATAGTTATCGTCTATTTTGGTGAAAGTTTTAAATATCATTAGTCATCTAAGGTTACAACACTAACTGGAAGTGTTTCTTGGTACAAAGAATCAATGTAATGTCAACTAGCAAACATAGTCTTGATAACACCCCTAAGTACAAAACAAAGTTTAGGGTGAAGTTCATCTCTCGAACAAACGAGGCCTTGAACTAACTTCCTAAAATAAACTAACATTGTTTCATATGAAGGTCTGATGATGCTTGACTAAGGAGCAAGTGTAAATAGGTTAAAACCAATATTCGGAAGAAAGGTTTGAAGTGAATCTTAATGTCTACAATTTAAAAAGTACCGGACTTTTTGTTGGCATCAGGTACACTTAAATCGGATTGTTAATTTTATTTTTGATCCACTTTCATACAGTTAAGTGGTTTTCTGCGTTATGCCAGTTCTTTTCTAACCATTAACTATTTCATCAGTGATTTGGATTTGAGATCAAGGTTCTAAGCTCATCACAGTCCGAGATTTATCGTCGTCTTTTTTTCTGCAGAAAAGAAGATTTTCAGCTAAATATAATGTAAAAATACTTGAAATTGATCTCTTAACATGAAGCCGTCGTTTAATATTTCTCATGGAGTTTCAAAACTACAAGCGTGTCCCGATTAGGTCTGTCGAGCGTATTTTACCATGTCTATTTTACCATCTAAACATGCAGCTGATTATGGTTCTATATTTAATTATTTATCAAGCAATTGGTTTCTATTATACGTGACACCTTTGTTTGCAGTGAAATCAATAAATAAAAAGTAATTGCACTTTAAATAAATATTTGTGAAAGATTATAGGATGGTTCGTCGGGATACAGCAAAGCCTACACGGTTGAAATCAAACGATTATACAACTAGAAGACTGTGTTGTATTTAGATCCCTCTGTTTGTAATGTTGAAGCGTTTTGTCAATCTAGTTATACTGTTATTTGTAGAACTGTTCAAACTTTCCACGCAATCAATTCTCACTTAAAAAACGAATGACCTTCTTCAAAATAGCTTTTACATACAAGTGAAGTTATCTTAAAGGAAATCGACAGACTTTAAGTTGTTAGCTGCTGCCTTCGTACGAAATTGTATGTTTAAACAATGAATATATGGATGGTCCGTAAGTGTTGGATAGATTGCAACGTTCGCAATGCTTTTGGGAGATGGTATCCAAATTGACATTTACTAAGAAGAGAATCAACCAAAATTGCCCTTGATCAAGTAATGATAAAAGGGTTTCTGTCTCTAAACATTGTTTATAGACACAAATGTATTAAAGTGGTTCTTATGTGGAATAATCCGCTTTTTCTGTTGTGAGGATACTGCACCTGATGTTTAAAAATGAGGTCTTGTATTTCACTGTTGAACAAGTGACCAAAGAGTGACCAAGGGGTATCATTAGACTAAATACTGACTAGGGAACTGTAGTAATATCTGTACAATCATATAATACAGCATCATTTCATACATTGATCGACTTGGGGTACTGCAAAACTGCTACGTGTGGTCACTTTTTCTGTATATGACCTATTTTATGAAAAGAACGTATCAAAAATTAGGCATAGAATTTCTGATATTATTGCCCATATTGATATTTAATGACAATTATATAAATAAGCAAGTATACACATTATTTTCATGGTGTCATTGGTCAAATAGCCTATGGGATTTATATAATGAAGTATTAAACAAAGAGCATCACTTTGGTGAAACTCTGCTTATATATATTATCATGAAACAATGTAAAAGTAACCATAAATGAATGTTTTGTTTCTATCTAAAACCATGGGTTAGGATGAACTAGCATACTGATCACAACTCAACATATTTTGATAATATATGCTTCAGATATCTACGACAATGTTAAAGTGTTAAGAGCGGTAAGTCAGGGATGCTAGAAAATTAAAGGGGATAATTGTGATATATGACAAAATCTAGTATACGGGACAGTTGCAAGGTGTTAATCCAGATAAGGGGGCAGTAAGAGATTTTAAACAAGAGAAACTTGGTCAAAGATGTTAGGAAAATTCTAAAGATTTAATCTTGCATTGTTAAAACATATGTCAAAGACAGCTTATTAGTAAAAATGTTTTCTTTTTACTTACTTTGAGCTTACACAATTTATTTAGCTCAACTTAACATTGATATTTTGTCTGAAAACACACAGAGATCTAAACAAAAGCCAACATGTCATTTGTGATAACATACCGGTGCCAAATAACACTTGAGTTCGGCTAGGAATTTAGACTTCGGGAACAAGCAAAGCTGTGCTTGACATTTTGAACAGACATACTTTGACAAAAACGGTCAATCTCAAATTAGTCAAGAGGTTGCACTCTCCTCTTATCTCCCTTTATCAGCTCTTTATCACTGTTTAATCTCAAATCACACGAGAGTTTTCGCAACACCGAATGACCTTATATGTCTTAACATAAACATTAACAAATACACAGGTTGTTTAATTCTCACCTGGCATCTTTTGTGTTTTCAGGTATTGTCTTTGATTGTTTTAAGTTATATATTCATGGCCACACTCATTGTGTAGTTGTAAAAAGCACCATTTCTTCCGAGCATACCCTGTATTTTGGTGGCCAACAGGGAAGTGTTTGTTGGCAAGTACTCTAAATCAAGTACACATAAATTTTGGGTGATGTTATTCGTAGACATAAAGTCGAATATCATATGTTTACCGATGATACACAATTATGTGCTTTAACGGATCCACCTCAGCTGACATATTATATTATTTCAAGTCTAGAAACTTGCATAGTTGATGTACGATTGTGGATGCTTCCTAACAAATTAAAACTTAATGCAGAGAAAACTGATGTCATTCTGGGTAATATCAAATCATCCCAGACAGATGTCTATCATACTACATCTATGCCCCACCTGTGTTGAACTATCTACTATTAAATATCAAAGAAGACACCATATTGTCTAGGTTTAAAACCTTACTAAAACACCTCTTTTCAGGTTGTTTTATAATCTTTAGTTCAAATAGTGTATCGATTATCACACCATACTTTATGTATTGGTGAATCTTATAATAATGTTCATCATTTGAATATATATATGATTTGTCATATGGTACATTTATTTCTTATCTCTTTAAACTTTAAACAGTCATTAAACTGCTTATTTCCTTTTCTGTAGAGTATTTGTGTTGTGTTTAATTTTAAAGGCAGCTGAAGAGGGCTAGAGCAATTGTACTAGTTTGCACTATCATGTTTTAAGTTTGACTGTTTTGTGCAACTATTTTTTAATGTGTGAAGCGTCTAGAGCAGAATGTGACTGGGCGCTATATAAATCAACTCCATTGTTATTATTTATTAGGTGTTTAGCCTTAAGCCTTGCATCAAACATTGAAAAAAAACAGTTTATGTCACATATAATGTCAACAGATCTTACCTTCCATTATCTCCCGTTATTACATCTTTAACTAGAAAAAATGAGTACTCGTAGAGAGTACTACCCCGATCATCAGACACTAAGGGACATAACATTGTGTGTTGTTGCGAAGCGCACTTCCTTGCACCATCAAGTTGCGCACTGTTAGTTGGACGCCA
>JAUUEB010015558.1:0-26244 GCA_032362205.1 Clione limacina
GTCATGTGATTTTATGACGAATGAAGTGAAGTCATCAATACTTCCGTCGGTGTTTGGATACTGAATCAAAACCCCTGCGATGTCTTTTGAAGTGAGATCCAACTCCTTCCATTTGCCTTCAACAACTGTGATACCCAATCCACTGGAAGAATGAAAAAAAACACATATAAAGTTGATCCAATAACAATTTGGAAAAATTCACTGTATGTTGCTATTGTCTTAGGATTTTACTACTGCTTCAAAAATGTGACAATCATAAGGGGATTCCCCATATAACCATAAGAGAAATGTCTTTGGTTAACAAGATTCAAGATGAACACTAACAAAGTAAGCACTTACAAGGATCAAAATATGACATAAATTTCTTCACTCCATAGTTTTTTAATAAAGATCATCACATTTAAAAAAAAAAGTCAACATTTGGACTTCACGACAAAATTACTGGTTTATCTTCGTTGGTAACTCAACTTGTGAATTTCACCAACTGGAAATATACCTTAAACATTTATACATTATTCATATAGTTAACTTATTTCAGATTTGCCAAAGGTACTCATAAGTCTCTGGAGAGTTCTATTGGTTTTTATGACATTTGGAGAGGGCCATAAAGAGCATTAAACAATAAATTACACAGCAAAGGATCAGAAAGAGGGACATATGCTGGGGCTAATTCACAAATGAGATACATTTCAAAGGATTGTTGCTACCCTATTTCAGTTTCCTCATTATAACTTTCTTATACCCATTTAAACTTGATTCCTTTATCATTGAGGGAGGCATGCATTTTGAAAAAGACTGATTCTTTAAAGACAGTATTTCTTTTTTGCAGCCATCTTTTTTCATAAAAAAATATAATTTTCATGGACCCATTTAATTTTCAAAAAAGCATCAAATTTCAACAAGCAATGTTAAAAAATCATAGACTAAAAGGATGTAATTATTGTGACAAATCTATTCATCAGACTTTTTTTACAATAGCAGCTGACAAAAAAAAGGTATCTCAAATAAAATAGTTAAATGTACTGCATTTTTAGATTTACTGATTATATGAAATGGTGTAAGTGTACAAATTTGGAAACACACAAGGGTAAGATTATCTGGCACTGACCTGGCTCTTGTCTTCACAACTGCTATTGTCTGTGGGTGACATCTCTCATCAACAAAAAATATGTTTCTTTTGGTTTGTCTGTAATAAAGATAAAAAACAGAAGTTTGCAATAAAATGAACTGTAAAGCTCTGTTTACATTTGTTGTTGTTACAAATGTTGCTAGATGTTAAATGTCTTCATATAAGGTTACATCAGTGACAGTGCTACTCAGACAATGTTACATGCAGCCACACAAGGATATATAAGGTGTAACACTACTCTTACACAGTATACTGACACTGAGCAAACCAGTATTATCATGAATCTCTAAATGACAGGTGCCAAACGAGAATGCTGCTAAAATCCCATATTTTATAAGTCTTTGGTATGACCCAGCCAAAACTCAAACACTGAGCTTCCGCTTTCAGAGGCTAAAACCATAACCACTCAACCTACTGAGCAGTTTGTACAATTTTGATCTATAGATTTTGAACTTCAAAACTAAGAGGCATATGTTAAATGTAAGATAGAATTGTATAACATCCAACAAAAAAACAGTTTCAAGCAAATTCATACGATTTCTCAGGCTGTGACTCTTACACAAGAAAGAAGAAGAACTTACACAAATATGCATACAGGCAGACACCCAGCAAGATATGTGCTTCAATATACTACTTCAATAATCAAGAAGAAAAGTGAACTTGTTTGGATCAATACAACATTAATCAACTCTTGTTTAGGTATGTCAGACATAAAAAATTCATGTAACAAGAACATGGCAGACTAATCTCTCTCTCTCCATATATACAACCACTCACTTTTTAGCCAGTGCCATGGCTTCTGCTGCAGCTGTTCCCTCATCCAGCAAGGAAGCATTAGAGAAGTCAAGTCCCATCAGATCAGTGATCATTGTCTGGAAGTTAAGCAAACTCTCCAGTCTCCCCTGAGCCAGTTCAGCTTGGTATGGGGTGTACTGGGTGGTCCTGAGGAGAGGTCAGAATATGTTTCAGTGAATGTCATCTTGGTGTAGACTTAAGTATAACAAACAAAAAATTATGTAAATCTTAATCATGCCTTGAATCAAAAGTTTTATATCTATGCATCTCAATATGCAATCTCAGCATAACTTGATTCTATCAAATTAGTAAAACATAATCATCAATTATCTTATGCCATTTTCATTATCTTCCTTAGGGAGAATGTGGAACTCTTTTCAGTAGACAACAGGTTTTCACTGAGTAAATTTCATCAATTATTACTCAAGTTGTTGTTACCAACCAAGCAATATTTTGTCTTTCTCCCATCTTGCCCAATACCATTCAGTAACATGTTGTGTGGGTCTTTGACACAGCTAATTAAAACTTACAAATACATTCAACTGACATTATCTGACAAAAAGTAAATATCTCATCAGGTTTGGATATAAAAAGGGAGATTATTTGCTGTGAGGTTGTAAAAGGAAGCCAACATGGAGAGAGAAAATATATTTAAAGAAACAAAACATTTGGTTTAAATCGAACCTCAACTTTCCTTTTACTTGATAAAGCACATATAAACATAAATTCTAGATCTGTCAAAGGTAGGAGAAAAAACCTCTCGTTTTTAGAAAACTCTTAAAGATACAACGCAAGTGTTGATTATATATCTGGACGTTTCTGCTTGATGTTATCAAGTCTATGACTTGTGAGAACTTGTTTTAACAACTCACCATCCAGGGTTTTCAAAGATGTTTCTCTGTATGGTTGGTGGTGTGAGGGTACCATGGTAACCTTGACCAATGTAACTTCTCCACACTTGGTTCTTTCCAGCCAGTTGTTTAAGACGATCCAGCAAACCATGTTCACCTGGAAGTAGATATTAAACATTTAACCAAAGAATAATAGACATGAATGATACTCATTGGCGCGGGGCCTCCGAGATCAATGAAAGGGTGTTTTGTGTGTATCTATGATAAGGTGATAGTGGCACCATATCTGTATGTATTCAAGACAGTTAATTTTTTTTAGAAAATCTAGCTTTAATTAAACCGAAAAGTACAAAATCCACGTGCTTATTACCGAGACTAGAAAGACATGTATAATGTATTCCAAGCGCTAAGTTTTATAATCACAATTTTGTTTACAATTTTCTATAAAAAAATAACTGCAGCTGCTGTTGACGTTACAAAACACACACACGAATGTCTTTATCTGTTATAAATGGTTCGTAATAATTGCAATTACTTTTGTCACATAAGATCCTTCTTAGACGGGAAATGAAGCCTCAACTTGACCCAAAAGTGAGTACGTTTTACTTCTGCTCATTTAACAGTATAACCATGTCAAAGTTCAAGGGAAACTAAACGAGCACGTGATTTTTTGGAAGGATGTTGACATATTTAACCTAACTGGGCCAAGTTACGCATTCTTGTCCGCTCATCCACAACTATTGATTTATACGCTAAAATGCTGGTACACTTTTTCTTAAAAATCGATTTCTGCATTGCACAGTTTCCACTCGTGTAGTTATCTAATACATTTTAAATAAGGTGTTATCAGTTACATAATTCACATAGAGACTTAACGAGCAAGCGCGTAGTCAGGATTTTGAAATGGGTGGGACAACCTTGGATATTATTGAGACTAGTTATAATCGGAATGTCAAGAGTAAGGGGGCAGCGTAGGACTCTAAAAGAGTTAAAAAAAACACACCATGGTTATGACTCCAAAGACTAAAAAAAAGTAGTCGCCCCTGCTGAACGGTTCCGGCGCCCCTGTATAAGTCTATAGGATTTGGCACATATGGAGAAAAAGTAGCATTAAGTTTAATTGGCGATGTTTTTGTGTTCATATATACCTAAACACAAGGGCGTTTAAAAATAACCTCGGTGACCTTTTTTAGTTTCTGGTTTTAGCGAATATGGCCGCCAACTTTATGTAAGGTTTTACAGTGCTATCGACTAAAAAAGGTCATTTAAGCGTATGGCATCAGACAGGTATACTGCAATACACGCTTATTTATAAAGCCATATCCAACAGTTTACCTTTGCCTATGGAGAGGACTTCAGTTCTAGTCTAACATGGCCGCCTTATATGTATACACCCCTCCCCAAAATAAATTAATGAAACCAGTTTTCTTTTGAATAGCTACTAACAACAACTGTGAAAAATATCATTATGGTACATGTATCCATGGTTATGGGTGCAGGAAATTCATTCATGGGGTCAATTGAAGGTCATGATGGAAATTTTTACTGCTTTACTCAAATTAGGTCCCAGAAAAAGTGGCTTCAGTACAGGTCTCCCTTATTTAGGTTATATTACCCTATAATAGAAAAGCCTCCGTGCGTTTCGAATACACATTGTCTTTAAAGTTAATGTTGCCCTTGAGTGAGTAACATCTGCTTACGTCAAAAAATCAAAAATAATAAGATTGGCGGGAATAAATACTTACCTAATGGCTCATCAAGTATTAAACTTTTGTGTAGGTTAATGTCTTCAGGGACTGTAGCATTGGTCAGTTCTTCTAGATCCTGGAAACAGAGATATAAAACAAAATGGTCAATACATCAATCGAGAGTGGTCAATACATCAATCGAGTGTGGGCAATACATCAATCGAGTGTGGGCAATACATCAATCGAGTGTGGTCAATACATCAATCGAGTGTGGCCAGGTCAATACATCAATCAGGTGTGGTCAATACATCAATCGAGTGTGGTCAATACATCAATCGAGTGTGGTCATTTTGGAAACTCCATTGGAGTCAACTATAATGTCGTTCATGTTGTCCTCAACCCGCTTTGATACTGGTGGCATAGCGGAGGTTGATGATCTGGTGAAGACAAAACTAAATTGGTTCAGGAGGATTTCGGCTTTTGCTTTGGGGTCAGTAAAGATTTGACCGTTACTTTTAAGTGGTGAGGTTCCTACATTGTCTTTTTTCTTAGCCTTGATGTAGCGCCAGAAAGGTTTGGTGTTGTTTTGGTCTAGGCCATCCTGAATTGTTTTATTTACGTATTCCCACTCTGCATTGCGAAATGCCTTCTTGCAATGAGCGAAAGTGAGTCCAGTCTTTTGTTCTGCGTGCCTGTTTATGTATTCGTGTTTTCTTTCTAAGGAGTCTTTTAAGTTTTCTATGGGTCCAGGGAAGAGAGTATCTGTTCTTATAGTCTTTAGAGGGTATGTGTGTTGTAATGGCCTCACTAAGGGATGACTTGAAGTACATCTAGAGGTCTTCCATGTTTTCTGAGTCATTTTTATAGAGTGAGTGGATATGATCTTCTGAGAGCTTTGTGCACTTCTGTTTCAAGTCTATCCAGTTTGCTTTAGAGAATTGATAGATTTTGCGCTTTTCACTAGGAAGATAGTGGGGGCGAATGATTGAATCTACAATTACAGCATCATGGTCACAAATACCAGGTATAACTGATGTACTTTTTATGAGAGATGGATTTGATGTAAATATTAGGTCAAGAACATTACTCTTTTTGGTAGGGGCTTCTTGTACCTGAGTTAGGTCATTTGCGGTTGTCAGGTCAACCAGCATTTGCTGAACAGACTTATCTGCTGCTTCTGCGTTCACAGGGCATGAGGTCCAGTCAATGCCAGGGCAGTTAAAGTCACCACATAATATGATGTGACGGTCTTCTCTGGGGTTGAGCAATTTCTGGGAGTGACTTAGTTCATCTAAGGGGGTTAGGTTCCTATGGGGCATGTAAAAACAGCCTATGAAGAGTTCCTTCATAACTTTCAGGTGAACTTTGACCCATGTCAGCTCACAATTAGAGACAAATTCAGGCTGTTATGGGGAAATTAGGCATTTATGTATAAGAATGAACACCCCGCCGCCACTAGAGTTGTGGTCATTCCTTTAAGCAGTATACTTTGGGTAAAGATTCCACTAGAGTGAATTCTATCCTTATCTGGATTCTTACCGGGCTTCATTCCCTTGGGGAATGACTCTGTTCCACAGACAATGTACGGCTTGGTGTACTCTATGAGAGCTTTTAGTTCAGATTTCTTGTCAGATACACTGCGAAAAATTAGGCTGCAAATTCTGAGGTTTTTCTTATTTGGCTTAGGGGGAGGGAGGTACTACTACTACTAGCCAGAGAAGGTGAGGCTCCTGATCTAGAATTAGGACTGTTGTTTCCTCTGTAGGAGTGTGGTTTGCAAAGCTTAGACCTAGGCGTGCTAGCTTTGAGTAGGCTGAATTTTCTAGTGGCTGGGAAAGGAAGAGAGTCAAGAGTTATGTCAGAGTTTTGGATGGGTGCATAGAAATTGTTTGTCATGTCTGAGTAGAAACTGTGGAAGGTTAATGAGCTTACATTTATGCTTTCACATCTGCAGCATAGCCACTGGACGTTAGAGCGATGTAGTAGGTTAAAGTAATTGCTACAAAGATCCATGCAAGATTTATGGTGCCATATTGAGCATTCATCGCAACATAACCCCTCTGTAGTCCAGGTGACGGGATTTTCACAGTATCCACACGGGTAGATGCTTTTCGGCCCGGGATTCACTTCGATGTCTCCACATAATAACAAGAGGAGAATTGCGAGAGGGATCTGTTTGTTGCACTTAAGTGTACGTTTGGTTGATTTGAGTAGTCAAAGATATTACGTTTGGCGAGAGTTCTAAAAGTTGCAGCCACTTCCCATAACTTTGGGTGTGGGGTTGTTGTAGTGGTATAGAAAAATACTAGGAAAAAAGATGACATCATCAGTAGGAATAGGAAGCGCGCCATTTCTGTTGTTTACAAAATTCGTTGGGCGCTCTGCCGGCGTTTTACCGTGAAGAATTACATGTTTTGGTCAAAATTCGTTGAGGATTGGGTTTGGATAAAGATAATAAACCTTTTGGGACAATTTACGAACGTTTATAAGATGCTATCTTCTATAGATGTTGAAAAAAAACGAAGATTAATCGCTAATCATTTTCCGGCTGAGCAAAGGCCAACTTGTTCCTCGTGCATGCGCACCAACCAACTGAAAATAGGATTGGTATTGCCGAATTTGACTTTATACTGCTTATATATATGCTTACTAGTGTGTAACAAACTGGTATAAAATATATACTTATTTTTGACGACACTTTTCATCGGTTCTGTGGTGTAATGGATAAAAGCGCTTGTCTATCATGGAGAATATCGTGGGTTCGAACCCCGCTAAAACCTAATTACATTTTGTTTAATAAGTTGTAGAATAGAAAGTTCAACCACGTCAAGTGGCGTTTGACTTATCAAATACCTCATATTCGCTATGTTTACAAGCGAGAGGTTTGAGAGTTCGCGACGCCATCTTGAAATCCAAACAACACCGCGAATATACCTTGCATGCGTAAGGATCATGATGATCATGTGGCTGGGTCGCTCTGACAGTACATATATCAAGTGTGGTCAAAAGTCCGAAGAACGTTCCCCATTGTGGGAGGAAACCATACGTGCAAATACGCCAAACCCATTCCAATACCATATAACAGGTAATAAGGGTCAAAACACTCATTAAGATCCATAATATTATAGTAAACCAATAACTATATGCAAAACAAGCCTTCTATATCTCTTTTATTTCATGCTAGATCTTGTAAATACACAAGAAGAAAACATGTCAGTGTCATAATTTGAACATGTCTTCTATATCCACTCATACAATCATGAATAGTTGATACTTCGGCTGAATGAAAGCGAGTGCATGTATCATTTTAAATGTAGATTATCAATTGTATTATTGCACCCTTTTGAGCTTTAACAAACAGTGTAAAAGTACGTTTTAAAGGAGTATATTATCTTAATATAAAATACATGGAGTTCGTGGCGTTCAAATTGAATATTGATTAAATTTAAAAATGTAAACACATGACAAACTCATTGTTGTAACCAATCATTTTCAAAACGACGTCATATAATCATGTTTATAATGAAAACGTATTGACGTCTTATAAGATTTTTGAAATGAAAACATGTTATTGAGCAGTTTCATCATTTCAAAATTACAATATAATACATCTTCGATGTGAAATATCATAAATGTATTGAGTCTTTATAATTATATACCTATTTTGAACAAAAAGCATTATTCAATCCAAGTTCGTTCAGTAGGATGTATAAACTTCATTTGCATTAAATGATAAGTTTAGACAGCTCACCAGATAAAAAACGGTTACAAAGAGAAAATAAGATATCGATCTTCCGTGTTTTTCATTTTTATGACATGAACGTTCTTTATATTTATAGGCACAATAAGAATTGTTCCTGTTCTTGTATTATTATATTACGTTTTCAGTTCTTAATCAAGTTCATTTTGTATAGTTCAATAATGATAACAGGTGAACATTCTAGGTGAAGGTTGCATTTCGTCTTTCAGAAGAAAAAAAATATTCAACAGCCTTAAAGCTGGATACTTAAGATTTGAAATTGTAGATTGGAGTCAAGACCTCTTATTGTTCATTTGCTTTTACTGAACGGAGACAGTTTTTTTTATGACTGGATTGTTTGTAAAACCTTCTTTATTATGGTTACATTATTCGTTACACGTAAAAAAGCACTATCGCTGTTTTAGTTTTGTATGAAGTAAGAAAGGGAATAAAAGGTTTTCAAAAAAATGTTTTGATAAATTGTTGAACTTATTATTAAGACGTGTCAAAATATTTCTATTGGTCTTTACATTACTGGTCTGCATATTTCCAAATCACATATTTTTTATTTTTTATTTTATAGCTAGTGTGCATTTTGAGGTATTGAGGATCTGTAAAAATTAGGCTCACTGTTTCGGCTTGAAGGGTTCTTACAAAACAAAGTTACGATAATTGCTATTGATTGGCTCTTCATGTTATTACATTAGATCTCCCTATTTGATACAAGTGCGGATAGGAACGTAAATTAAAACAACACCTGGTACACAACCTTACTTATGTTCATGTAAACTAATAATGTCAACATGAATTTTTACAAAAACACGATATAAGCATTGTCCATCACAATGGTTGTCAGAGACCAATACAAATTGAGAGAAGGCGTATCACGCAGTCCTCACAGTCAGCCATTATTCTTTTCACGTTTAGTTAATATTACAACAAAACTGAAATGTTATTAGCGTTTCTTTTAGATACTTCAGTTTTCCACACTAGGTGTATTTCAAATTATAGGCCAAATATAACTAAATAATTGGAATAGACATAACAATGTATTGAAAGGATTGATGAGAAATAATTCGTCGATCACTTGTAGCAGATGTTAGCAAACCCGTAACCTATTGTTTACCAATGTGATCAGACGTGTTTTATTCAATTGTATTATTTATTGTGAGTAATAATAATTAGTATGATCAACATGATATGATTTTATAACATTTGTACCATTATAAATTGTTATAATATTCCAATGTTTTCATATTATTCATGTAAATGCCCGATATAATGTATCTTCACGCATGCGCAAACAATCAATCTATGTTACCTTTGGCCACAAACAATTCTCTCATTATTTTGCAATTCTTAACTAAATGAGAAAATGCTACTTGTTACTGTCTTATTGTTAAATTAAGTCTTAACAAATGAATACTCTCAATTAAGTCATGTAGAAAAGCACTCTTTCACCATGAAGAACTCAACGACTAAAAAGAGGCATGGACAAGACTGAAGAAAACGTAAAACAACAAAGATGCCAAGTGTCATGCGTATCGAGTGCCAATCTCGATAAAAGTTTTGTTGGAATTTTGGATGATATTACAAAGGTTAGACAACACGACATGTAACGAAACGAAATAATCTGTAACTGCAAAAAGTCAAAAAGTCAGGGAGTGCAGGCAACCTTTACAAAATACGCACGCATGTCAAGGCATAATAAACCATGTCGACACAGTCAATATCAAACCAACAGCTATGTGTTATCTGATTTTCTAACTAACAATACGAACAAATTAGTTCTGAATACATGTTATGCACATTCACGTGGCTTTTATTGTGGATCAATGCAGGGACTCGATCCTGATTTTATTTTTTAGATTTTCTAATCAACAATCCGTTTCATATTTAAAATCTCATTTCTTCTGCGTTAGTCAACATGCGTTTGGGATTAACAAAAGACATTTTTAAAGATCGAGTGAAACTTTCTTGTTAAATACGGCGCGAACTCGTAACAAAAGACTCTGATAAAGATCAAATCTTTAAAAAATAGAATGACAAGATATAGGCCAACGTTTCGTTTAGAAACTCCTTTGTGGGTTGTAGCAATTGTCAGTCTGACTCCCTCACACGTGCTCAAAATTTAAAAATCAAAAACATCACAGGTTAAACAAAAAGCTGTTGTCAAAAATCAGTTTTTACATAAACAAATTATTTTTTTCAAATCTAGATACTTGCTAAATATCTAAATAATTAAAGAAACGTGTTCTAGAATTTACATAAGCTTAACAGAATTAAGAAAGAATTAAAACACTTTATGAAGACCTGCACAATATGCAAACATGGTTAAGAAGCAGATGTTTGTTGATTGTTGACGTCACAGATGTCCGCCATTAATATGCATGTTTTCTCAAAAGATCGGCCAAAAGGACAATTGACGTAAAACGGTGCGCAAGTACTACTCGGTGGCATGTATTTTAGGGTCTACTAACTGCTAATGCTAATGCATATATTTGTGTGATCACAAAAGATATCTGTACCACTACATTGCGTAATACCAAGACTTTGATTTTTATCTTTGAAGTCATTTTCTGCTTTGATGCATTTTGTGCTTTATATCATTATCTTTAATTATCATTTGAACTTTTACCATAAAATTAAGTGTCGGTATTGTGATTACATTGAAATACTGTTATTTGTATTAAAATATGGGTTTACTTACGGCAAAGATGTTTCTTTATAAACTATTAAAGTGTTGATAGTAGTCAACATGCTGCACGCGAGAAGTGAAGACGATAACGACGCTGATGGTGAGGAAAACAGATATCTTGATTCCAATTCTCATCACTTAGTACATTTTTTCATTGATTTTGAACAGCCGTAAAATAGGTAAACATTCTTTTTTTAAACTTTACCATAAATGCAAAAAAAAGTAATAATTCAGGTTATTTCAAATCATATATTAAACGTTTAGTTATTTTTTTCAATACTGAGAGATGTCAAAGCGTTAGAAATAAATAGGCGTTAAAAACACAAAGAATGAAACGGATGCCTAGTTTTGAACGTGGTGTCGTGTTCTAAACAAAAGAATGTTAACCCTCTAGTTGGGGTTGCATCAGAGGTAATTTAACACGAAGATACCAGAGAGACTTTACAAGGACATAAAATCAGTCATGCACAAAAAGTTACGACAGACACAAATATTGTGTCTGTCGTTTTCTGGCGAATAAACGTTTCTGTCCGCGTTTGTTTCATTCTCAAATTCCAATTTTTATTAGTCTCAAATAACGAAGGCCAAGGCTATTTCTCTGCCAAATATTGTGTAAAAAGTCACTATCGCAAGAATAGCGACCTAGGTTTGCTCTTAACCAAATCGCCATCGTCTGAGATGATAGATTGTAAGAAACAAACACAAATAAACGTATTTTTGAATTTACCATTTATGATATATTTGTCTGCAGACAGAAAGAAATCCGCACATTCATTTGTTGCTTATTTTAGACAATTTTTGTTTTTCCGAAACAGTCTCGTCGAAGATATGAGTTAATAACTTGTTAAACGACAGATTGATACACAGTATTAATACATATTTTGGACAATAAACAACAAATATGAGTTCGTTCATGAATCTTACATGTGTACTTAACTTGGAATCTAATTACGATCTCTGAATATTTATCCATATGATGCACAAACGCCTGAAATAACCAATCAGTAAACTGCCGTTTTCAGCATATTCAATGACTCATTCGATGACAAATTTATTAGAATTATTTTTATAAGGTTTCGCTACCTTTAATTTACTATTTAAAAAAGATAATTAAAAGACTATGATAAACCGAAACAACTATTCATTTTGTAGGTGAATAAATCGAAGTCCTCCTCTCTTTACCATCACTTGTAAGTTATAACCGACCACGTTCTTTGTTTAGTAATAGACACTCCTGTCGATCATTCCGTTGTATGATTATATAAACTATTTGAATGTTTAGCCTAAACAATTCGTGGCCTGTTTTTCCATACTCATAAGAATATCTCCTACCACGTGATAGCAGACATTGTGTCTCGTGGAAACATAAACCTCGTGGCGCCTGTTTTGCCAAAAAGGTTTTGATGAGAATAGAAATTTGTCTAATGTCAAATTCGGGTTCGATGGACAAAGAGGTTTGGATTGAAACCGATGTCAGAAAACATGACATTTCGGAATATTTTTAATAAATGAAATAAAAGTAAAGGTGTTTTTGTTCTATAATAGAATCATTTACAGTCACTTTCTTTAAACAATGTATCCTCTTTTTTCAACTCTAATAGTTAATCACTTATGAATCTACAAGTATGTTGAAAGTCCCCCATAAGGTTGTTTGGAACTGATGTTCCGGTTGTCATACTCTCTGTTATGTCAATATTCAGCTATGTGTGAATGCCGCACTAAAGACTGGACAATGGTCAACAATCATTTGTAAAGGTCATCCAGCAATGTCTGGAGCCAAACACCTCCACGATGTTGACTTATTGTGTTTTCCCCAGAGATCAGAGCAGCCACTCCCACCTGGACCTTAAATGTCCTTCAGGCAGACCATGAAAGTCGATGAGCATTGACAATGAAGGAGAAGTAACTCTAAAAACAATTGCTTGTTTACCAGGTTCTGTTGACGGATGTATCACTTTCATTGGTCTAAAGGTGAAGGTCAGAAGGTCGATGTCAAAATCAACACTTCAAAGAAGACTGACAACGGAAATACGAGTCCAGGACAAATGGATGAACGACCAGAAAGCAAAGATGATAACTTATAGAACCTTTAATGTACATACTACCATACTGCTGTTTGTGATTGGTTCGTCGGTCTACTGGAAACGTGGTGACGACAATTTTACGGTCTCACTCAACCAAAACTTTCGTTTAAACCAACAACAAAAGCATAAACAACTTATCAACAACTACAAACAGCACCAACAACAACCTGTCTCCTACCTCACACCCGACGTACGGTTCTGTATAAAGCATTAAGACTATCGTATTGCCATAGTACGGCGCCCCATGTCGGCGGGGGCTCTGAGTTCCATTCCACTCTCGCCTACATGCTATCCGTACTTTCCGTGTGGTCCCACAGGTGACGGCTCATATCAAGACGAAAACCGGCTAATTGTGCCCGTAACCACAAAATCTCTATTCCATTCTCTAAAGCCTTATACCACCTTCAGGATCTCACATTGCTGTGGTTCGCTGTCTATCATCACCAAAAAATGAAAAGAATTTAAAGAAAAATATACAGAGGGGGCAAAAATCTGAAAAAAGTAGAGCTACAACGTTTTGTTTCGTATCTAGATACAGAGTCTAAGTTTTCAAAGATGTGGCAGAAACACGACGATGTATCTCTATCGTTCAAGCTATAAAAGGGATATTGTTTTCTCCGGTTCCATTTTTGGGGGCATTCCGTGCAGAACATCGTGAAGTGGGTGGAGAGGAACAATGTCAGTGGTTTTAAAGCGTTGATGAAATAACAAACTTGAAATTAATTTCCTTCCCACGATCTCGTTTTCAGGGTGTTGAATAAAAACGTTCATTTTCTGCGGAATGTCTGATTTGATTTTGTTTACTTTCGTTTCACTTGGGATTTAAAGAATTTCTTACTCAGCCTTCTCCCTCACAATGAACGTTGTTGTCAAATTTGGTTAAGTTTGTTTGGTGTGAACAAATTAAGACCTATGCTATTTTAATTCCTTTAACACTTGTGATGAAAATAAACACACGCAACAGAACGTAACGTTGGCTAGTTCTGGCATTAGTGATAAGAGATATGTTTACGCACTGGAAATTTTCCCCATGTTTGACTTTAAATCACGTACATAAGTAAAAACATTCCTTTTTTATATCCAATTCGCATTCTGAATCCAAAAAAAGTCAACGAGGATCAGCTGTTGGGAAATAAAAAGTGTCCAGAATAATATATTCTGAAATTGTTTTAAATCAGAATATATGTGAATGAGGTGATGAGAAAAGACAAATGATCTGCCAAGCGTTTGTTACTGTCTTTTAAGAGGTATGAGTTTACGGTGACCTCACTGCTGGGGGTCTCCAATTATGTGGCTATCAATTACACATCTAACTGTTAACCGACAAGAAACTCGGTTATGCAACATACATGCTAAAACGTCGCATGTAGACTCAATTATATATTGTAGCCTGAATGTTCATGGAAATGAAATCGAAACCTCTAGGCATATTTACGAATATTTCTTATACATGTTGTACAAATACAGTTTTAAATTCTGTACAATTATTAAGACGGCTAGCATGTCTACGTTACATGAATGTACAAACGTACAGAGGATGAAAAGTTGTTTTTTACCCGATTGCTGTCTGAGTGCCCTAACTGCGTTTAAATAGAATGATTAATGTTAAAAAATCAACAACATCGTTTAAAGCTGCAAAGTGCACCATTGTAATTCCTGACTCTACCTCTTTTACAATTAAAAACAGATCTTTTTTATCGTAGACCGCCAAGAACATAATTATTGTCATACCGCGTGTAAATGTCTAGCGTTGTGACGGACGTTAAATCAACGGTTGAAGGGAGCATAACAAATACTTACATGTCATAGTTGAGTGGGAACATTAACCTAAGAAACCTCGAGTTTAATGGATCTTTTCAAAACCTTTGGACCCTATTGTCTGTATAACGTTGCCTATTTCTGTGAAGACACTTCAAGACAATAACAACCATGCTCCATGAGAAGCTTTGAAATAATTGACGTCGCACCTATATCTGATACAAATTTGTGCAAATTTATAAATCAAAAGCTAACCTGGTTCTTTGTTTGGCATGCATTATCGAGATTAGGTAACAATGCTCACTCTTAATATCTGAGATAAGACTAATAGCAGCATTGATCCTCGATATGCACGTATGCATGCATGCACGTTCACAAACAGATTGACGTTGAAATTGACAAGCAAAGCATATTTAGGTCATTGGATCTGAAGCCTGGAAGATCACAGTAGAGACTATTTGTAAAGGTTTTAGAGTCAACAAGTTCTAGTACATTCAAGTTGGAGGTCAACTTCCCGTGTTGACTCTGATTGTAATCGAGTGCATGAGAAACAGAAATCATAAATGCCATTTGCAGCACTGAATGCAAGAAATATGAACAGATCTGTATGTAGAAAAGGTTAGAACATGACACTTAAGTCAACCAATTATTGCGTTTTGTGACAAAAGATGACAACTCATATTCCCCACGTCCATTGTCTGGAAAGTTTTGATTTCTTGACGTTAATCTTTGTTTACCCTGATCTTTACAAGGACTTGAAACAGTACTCTCATAACAGCGATGAGCGGATAAAGGTAGCAAGGGGAGGGAACTCAAAACCTCATCGAATACTTAATGCTTTCGGCTCAGAACAGAATTCAAAGACCATGGTGCGATACCTCAAACCTCAGGTAAGTGAAAAATGATATTAAAAACTGTTTGGTTTGTCGCAAACAAAAGATAACGTGTGTAATAGAATAGAAATGGCCATATAAAACATGATAAAGACCTCTTGAGATTTGAGCTCTGCGGTTGTGTGTGTGGCAAGTTTAGAATGGTTCATCTTTCCCGAGGCTCGTGCCTCGCACATCGACCCGCCAAGAGGCAAATCGAACGGCGTGAAATCGAACCGTTCTAGACCAACAGAGATAAGAACATCCCTGATCCTCAAGCCTGCTTCGCCCCGCAGATCAAACTGTCTGTTTGTGTTGCTCTTAAGAGCTGCTTTCACCTGCAGGTCTAGCGCATCACGTCTGGTGCTTTCTCCATCACTGTTCATAGACTCAATCGAGTTTTTAGTTTCCTTTATCGGCGACGGAAGTCTGGCTTTGTGTGTATATAATATATACATTGATTTTTTTCTCTGCTTTTTCTTGTTTTTCTTTCTTTGGTTTTATGTGTATGGTGTCTTTGTCGTGCAATGAACAGTACATCAGACATTTCATACTTTTCTGAAATCATTCTGATATTATGGTACATTATCTTTATCAAAAAATTGGTTTGTTTAATAAGTAAAGATATGAGTATTGATTGAAGGAAATATTTGACCTAGCCAGTAAGCATATCATTTTCAGTTGAGACAAAGTGGATAGGTGGACACATAAAGAGCTGAGAATAAGGCAGTTATGTATAACTCATTAACCAGAAAAAGGCAGATCCAAAAAAGTCAATGTCCAAAAAGTAAGCTAGTAGTATACACACTTATTGTAACACGTGTAGCCAAAAACTAGTCACCCATACAGTAGAAATAACTCAAGAGCTACAAGAACAGTACAAAGTCAATTATGATTATGAAACTACTTCTAAAGATCTGAGATAAAAGTGAACCAAGTGGGAGATTGCAATGGAGTGTAACGGACCTTACACAAAACTGAAACAACAAATAGTACACCAGCTTGTCATTCAAAGTTTCTCTCAAGTTTCAGTTTGTCGGATACTGCTGGGTTAGTTTACACAGGGACAACTCTCTCCCCCGCCCCACTTGTTCGTCAATATGGTGAATGTAAAGGGGATCTTGAATTTTTCAAAAATACAAAACCCCCGTTGTCATCAAGAAAAAGCTTTTAAGAGGCCGTCAAGTAGTGTATTATTCCCGCAATCATCACCGTTAGTGCTGTGTCTATATTGCATTCAATGGCGACTGTCTATGGGGTGTTCTTTCTCAGTTTGTTCAGCCACGCGGCTAAATTGACTTCTGCTCTTCTTTTCATTCAATCGAACTCCGTCACTTCCGTTCTGCACCGGAGCACAGCGTCAAAGAATGTAAAGTGAGGTAATGGGAATATCATAAACTCCGAGAGAAGGTTTATATTGGTGGCGTAAATTTCAAACCTAGGAAGCAGTCCGTCGATAAAAATGTGTAATGACAAGTTACAGCTTGCATTCAGCAACGTTCTGGATTATAATTGGACGGTTTAGTCAATGTGTTTTGTGCAAAGGACAAAGAATATTTTCCACTTTAGTTTCATGGAAATTTGGTCACACATATACACAAATGGTTACTTTTTTCAAGACTTTCATCATTACAAAAGCATCAGGATACCTTTGTCACTGCACACGTCGTAAATTGTTCGTCTTGAAAAATGAACCATTTTTTTCTTTGCTTTTCATACATTACTCACATTTCTCCCTCTTCTTTCTCTTTTTCTCCGGATCTCTCATTTCCCCCACCTTAACATCAATTTCTATTACCATATCCTAGGACACCCAGACTGCACCTAACCTGCTCCTCGGTATTCAATCAACATAGGTAATAATGACAGTAAGAATATTATTTGCCAGTCTTTCTATCACAACTCATTAGTGGTTCTCCTGGCATGAATAGACTGTCGTCTGCGCGGCTCTATGTTCCACCTGATCAACCACGACAGTCTGGCGACACAGCAGGATTCGCATGGTACATCATAGCAGACAAAATGCCATTACCACCCACTCTAGTACGTAGAAACTCGGCTATTCTCATACTCCTAGAATCTGGATTTAGCCTTGTATTGAGCAGGTTTTGCTATTATCCAGTTATGCACGCACAAAGAATTAACTATTTTAACTGGTTGTATGATACTAGCCGATTGTGATATTATCTAGATGTGTCATTAAATGGGATTATACCCTATTTGCACTCATTTAACTTTTTGCTGTCTTTGAGGCTTATTGTCATAAAAGCAGACGTATTACTTACGTATTACAAGGTTAAAATATTATCGAATTGAGCTAATTGCAGACTTTGGTATATGTATTTTCAAAAGAAACACAAGCATCCCGCAGGCAGACTAAAAAGGTAAAAGCAGCATAAGAGGGAAGAGAGGTGAGAAAATGTATGACAATACAGGTTAATTTTTTTTACATTTTTGAACACGAATGGGTGACTTGAATGCTGTATTTTAAAATCAGATAAACTATTGGGCTTTACTGCCAAAGGTGGTCTGTGTTGCCATTGTTTGTCAAACAAAATATGGTTCAAGCTTTAATGTCTAACGCGACACATTAAAAAGATTTAAGATTTTTTATTTCAAATTTGTCTATACGAAAATATGTCCTTTCTGATCACCTGTGCGTCTGTCAAGTGCACCGGCTGGTCATGCCAAGTATTTGTTTTGCAGGTGAGCAGTTCTATTGAGTACCTGATTGACCACAGCTCACCCTGCAAGTCAAAGTGTACCCAGTGTTATTACAGGCCAACTACCACCAGAGGCGACTGATCAAAGGTTTAGTAGCCCATCGCGTGCCTTATCGGTAGATAGATCAGACGATAGTGAACACAACTCACAGACGTCTGAGTGAGCTACACTGTCGGTCGTATGCCTCACACGCATTGAGATGATTGGCAGGGGGTAGGTAGGGGGTGGCTATGTGATTTATTAGCCCTCCTTGTGCGATCCTTTCGTTTTGATTAGATTTGATTAGGCACTAAAATTATATTTGCTTTTTTTCCATTTCACATTAATATCCGTCTGTCGCCTCACCGGAAATCAAGGTATTAGATGACATTTTCTAATAAATGAGTATTCAAGGATTGAGGGAATAGAAGGTATGGAAGAATAAGATATGTGATTTATAGCGGCAGTCAAGCAAACGAATAAAAACATTTATTTTAAACTATGTCTAACAATGATTCAGATACCATTATAACCGTCTCATAATATAAGGATGTGTAATCAACAGTCAATAAAAACTTGATTCTAAGAAAAAAATTGACACATATGCCAATATAAAACAATAGGGT
This sequence comes from Clione limacina, assembly GCA_032362205.1. Lineage (NCBI taxonomy): Eukaryota > Metazoa > Mollusca > Gastropoda > Pteropoda > Clionidae > Clione > Clione limacina. The sequence goes on from JAUUEB010015558.1 coordinate 18,944, forward strand.
TAGTTTCTGAGTATCTCTTATTACCAAAATATATACATATTATATCATATGAGCGAGTAGTATATCATATGAGCGAGTAGTATATCATGTGAGCGAGCATATCATCATATGAGCGAAATGACAACAATGTAGCTAGTCGCCCACCGATAATTACCTTACTCTTGCAATAAAGTTTATCCTAACTTACAGCTAGCAGCAGAATTACACTGCCATATGTTGTTAAATCATAGAAGGTTGCAGACGCACAAATTGTATAAGGAATTCAGAACTGACATGGACCAGACATGAGCTATTTCAGGTGTGTGACGGGCCCATGTCGGGGTATTTTTAGTCAAATAGAATTTGGCTAATACTTTGTCTTAACTTATTGGATGAATGCTTATTAATTTCAAGATCCACTGGTTTTCATAGCATTCTGGTGGGTTTTGTTAGCTTTCTAGTGTACATGTTTTCATTACATTTTCGTTTTTGAAGAATAACAAAATATTTTCTTAAGAATAAGTGCGTATATGAAAATTGGCAACACTTTCTTTTTTTAGTGTTAACTGTACACTATATATTATGATTTTTTTTAAAGAATGTGGGCGAAGTTGTTTTGTTTAACTTTTCTCATATTGCACGGTTCTGCTTTTATTTTTATCATCATTGTCCACCCTCCCCATAAAAATGCTGTTTTTGTCTAAATCCCTCGTATACTGTATACCTTTTATCGTAAATATCAATTAAAACAGTTTAATTCTATTATTATATTAATAATAACGTTTTAACAAATAAACAAAGCAAAAGAACCAATGACAATTTGACTTATTAACTACAAACGTCATCAAAGAATTTAAACGTCACAACAAGAGATTTAAGAAGCAGTCAAGTAGTTGATCTTTGGCGGTGTCTTTGTTTTCCTTCTACCTGTCACTTAGCCAAACTTGAAAAGATTTGTTTCGCTACTTTCAGTAAGTAAATACCACTATTTATTCTCCATAAATCATGCTATTCACCCTCTCAACAACCCTTAAGATCACTATCTAGCTAGCTCCTCGCCTGTTAATCTCCCGACTTTTCAAGAAGATTACAATCTCACCGATAGGTATCTGAGCCCCTGTAACGGTGCACCAACAATAGTTCACTTTCCTGAATACCCCAAGAGCAAGGTTCCAATAGTCAGGAGAACAGAAGTAAACACTCCTGCTTAACGTTCCAAGCAAAGACCACACTGCCCCCGGAGGCTATGAAGCTTGTTATGAACAGCTAATACACTGAACTGACAAAGATCAGAGGGGCAGGTGGGGCATGTCATTTACCATAGTTAGCTATGAGCCATCGGACTCATCTTTTGGCACCTCTAGAGAATCGTAATGAACTTCTTGATGAGGGAATGATAGAACACATTAGGAGAGCGTGTCATTGACGCGTGGGGAGATATGATAAATGCACGCGTTACCATTGATCCACTTAGGAGCAACACTTTTCATTAAAAAAAAGCTTAGCAGATTAAATACAGGTAGTGAAGAACAGTAGAGGTCTTTAAAGGCCACAAAACATTAATATGTTTTATATTTCTTGGTTTGTAAAAAGAATGTTTGAAATCACATTATATCAGTGTTGATGATAAAGAGAGCTCTGTAAAACAGTTACACTTAAAGAAACGGTTGAGATTCAATTTTCTTTTAAATTTATTACGAATTTACAGATAAGTTCAATTTAAGATTTTTTTTTAAACATTGATATGACGAATAATTATGATAATACTGTATTTAAATAATTTTAAGCTATAATATATTGTAAATTTACTCACCAGTCGGCGTTTAGGTTTGATGAGAGGTCTGTTTGAACCATTCATTTTATGGTATAGACCACAGGCGTTACAGAGGTAATGTCCGGTACCATCACGTCGCCATAATGGTGTAGATGTAGCACCACAGTTCACACACTCACGACCTTCTGAGGAACACACAATTTATTACAAGTTATAAACAATTTATACACAATTCATTACAAGTATTAAACAATTAATAAACAATTAATAAACAATTTATTACAAGTATTAAACAATTTTACACAATTTATACACAATTGATTACAAGTTATAAACAATTTATACACAATTAATTCCTAGTAATAAACAATATGTACAGAATTTTTCAGTCTTCGTATTACACTTAATAAGATGAGGTTTAAAAAACCCGACAGGATTCGAACCCATCGAGTTTTACTTACAAAGCTGTTTTAAAACCGGAGACTATATTTTAAGATTTGAAGGATGGAGAAAGTTCATTGAGAGCTTTTCGCCTGAGCTAATATAAAGGAAATTTCATAATAAAAGTTGTGAATGGAATAAAACACTAACATCCGACAGTTAGGTGATATCATAGTTCTTTTTACAAAATATATTACCCCCGGTATAACGACTAAATTACATACGACTGTTCGTCTTTAAAAATAGAAAACATTCTGTATACAACACCGGAAGTTGTACGTTTATTGACGACATGAATCCTAGTGTTGAGTAGGTTCTGTGACAAGTACCATCTTGATTAACTCACCACGACATGTAACACGAGATTAGAAGTGTGGACACTTAACGACTCAGTAGTCGTTGATAAATACTCCTAGAGAACTGACGGGCTACAACCAAAGAATTTTGTTATTCAAATACAATTTAGTATATAACATTTATTGTTTAATATCCAACATCCATTATGATTTGTTTATATGATTTGTTGCTTTTCTTATTCTATTAATTTTTATCATGAACGTTTAGCAAACAATTACAACACTGCAACTTGATGTTCTTAAAGACAAATAATGATTTTGAAATTAAGTCATGTAGTAACTGTTGATCAATAAGTAAAGATTTGGTTTCATAAACGTCAAATTAAATCCTGCTCGAAGAAAAGATTTTACACACTAATATATACTTTTTTCTTTGACGCTTGATCGATTCTGATACCAGATCATACGTACTGATAAACAAATAATGAAAGTAAGTATGAGGCTATTTTGGTGTCGCATGAAATCCTTCAGTCCTGCACTTCTTAAGAGGGTAGCACTTGTGTTAAGTTGACCACTTGACATAGTTGCCGCCATAGATTTCAAATGTCCAGGCTAAATACTCATGTTAAGTGTAAACGTCACGGGACTTTTGATAGACGATAGGAATTTGGGGAGGTGAAGCTTCATGACCTAATTCAATATACTGGAATAATTACCGCATGGCGCGAGATTTAAAACAAAACATATAGGTCATTTTACTGTAATTAATGTTGGCAATTTGCCCTCTTGTAAAAATAATTAAATAAATATTATATGGTCTTATGTGTCTTTTCTATTTAAAAAAGTAACAAATACATTGACTATCGCGTCATATTGAGTTTGGCGTCTGGTTGTAAAGAGTCACATGAGTATGGATGAATATACAAGAATAAATAACCTAAGAGGGACAATCATACAGGTCTGTTGATGAAGGCTCAATGTGAGACTCTTATACTTATCAATTAATGATGCTCTAACGCTTACATGATGTGATCTTTATCTTGTAATTAGCAGACTTTTCAACATAAGAATTGTTAGATGACTAAGATTAGTTGTTGACATGTTCAAGATTTACGGTCTCGTGACCAGAATGGCGTACGTCTCAGACAACTTAGGCATACTTGACGCAATTATCATTTCTTTTCTTGTTATTGTTTTTGGCTATAACTATTGCTATCGTTATCATGATCAAGGCGTTTCAAGGTAAACTTTGAAAACAGGTTTTTTTTATCAGCTGCACATTAGGTTAATTCATACTTATCAAAAAGGTCCAAAATAGATAGAAGTGGACAGGGATTCAAAAATCTCGTAATAATAATCTAAAGACATTTCCTGTGACATCATCATATCATAAGACATCAAATTTTGAATCTGAGTTATCGTTATATGAATTTAGGGCCATTACAAGAATAGCAACAGCAGAAAATGATACTCTTTCAAAATATGGTATATCTCAATTGAATCATTTATTGATTGTATACGTAAGTAAAGATTTGGAAACATCATTGAAATGTCCTAACAATCCTATGTTAATTTTTCGCTAATTGCATTTAAAGTAGTCAAATAACAAATTCAAAAATCAACAACAACAGTAAATCAGCAAAATGAAAAATCAATTCTCCCAAATTATTCCCCGTTCAACAGCGAACAGAAATTGTCATATATATTTTTGGCTTTGTTCAATAACAAGAATCAGGGAAAATAAGATGTGCCTTTCGTTATCAGATCGCGTTATATATAAACATCAATAATGCTCAATGCTACTTTATGAGAAAATAAGTTGATATTGGACAAGGGCGGTCAATCCTAATGCTCCGGACAAGGACGGGCGGAATCATGCTATTATTTATCTAGGTCAGTGTGAGTTCTCTCGTTGATGTGAGGTCACTCACACATAAGCATTCATTATCTTAGAACATGTCGGTTGGAATGATGTTGGGACATTTTGATATTGCACCGTGCGGGTTTTCTTTAAATATCGTCTAAAACAGAATAAGAATAACTACAAAATTGTTATTGTTGTTGTTTTTTGCTTTATTTTGAACGTGTTCAGAAATTCAATGTGCAGTTTTTACCAAGAATTAAAAAAAGTTTCTTCAAGCTGTGGGGTTTAAAACATTTTATTTTCACTACATATTACATAACTACTGCTAGATTAAAGGAAAATAAAATAAACACGGGGCTTAGATAAAAACAATAACAATCCCGAAATATCATTTAGTTAATGTCGCTAATAATTGAAAAAATAACCCGAAGCAGCTAATGTTTTATAATAAGATCAAGATTCAGATTAGATACGTAAATGTTATAATTACATATAATCTTACTGCATTTAGCAGTTGTGTGTATTTGTTCTTTGTGCTAATCAGCACTTTGCCGTTTTAGATAGCTTATAATGTGTTAGAATTTACACGCCCCCTTCTGGCTAATCTATTTTTTAAAGTGTATGATTATGGTTAAGATAATGTGGATTTTACGAGATCTCGACCGAGTAGGAAGATTAGATTAGATTAAAGATATGCTAGATTTCTTTTGATAATTAAAACAAATAAAATTGGGGAATTTAGAGATAAGACCAAATTAGGTGAATTTTTAAGTTGTATTCGCTTTCATAATACATTTATATCTAACACAAACATACTGCGAAAACAAGCACGAGCCACTAGTGTTAATATACTGTGATGAATTGTTATTTAATGGTCAGGATACCAGTGTTGATGTGATAAACATGGTGATGACACCAGTTTGCCAATGTGGCAATGACGAGTTGGTCATCACTACGTCACACAGGAAGTGAGAACTAACAGCGGGAGTTAAATACTGACACTGACATTGTCCAGATGGTTAACGCCATCTTCTTGCTGTTAATGAATTGCTGCAGATAATTGATTGCCGTGTGGCCATTTTGCAATACGGTTGAAGAATGGAAATTCTGTTGGCTACGTGAAAATGAAATTGTTATGTCTGAAAGTGTGAAAAGTACAGCAAATCCGACGTTAGATGGTAGTTTCCTATGTAATCGTGTCTACAAAACAAACCCTTTTTTATAGACAAGAGTGCAGTAGGACAACTCAGCGAAGGTGCAATCATTATGTTAACAATATTCTTATGAAGTTATAAGTCTCATTTTCAGCTTTAACTTATTTTTATGATTGTTCCAAATACTGTTTTTCCCCCTTTCTTATTTAACATGAATTCATGTATCCAATTAGGTAAATTTATCTATTTGTCCCTCTTCATATTCATATTTGTTACTTTTGATCTATCTATCTATTCATTGTTTTTATTTAGCAAAGTAACTGTAAACAATGAATACATTTATTTATTTTAATTGATTACTTATTAAATTAGTTGTGGTTTGTTTCGCTTATCTTTTTATAAATTTATTTGGATTATCTGACATTTGTATATTGTTGATTTATTCATCAGTCATTTTCAATACGCTTATTTCTAATCGTATATTCATTTATTTAACTGTTTATTTATTTATCATTGTTTTAACCCATTTATTTATTCATTCCATCGATATTTTTCTTTAATTGATTTAACTATATATTCTAAAATAATAACTCATATTATTTAACCATACAATTTACATTTCTTTCTGGCTGCTGTGTCGTTGAGCACTCTGGATAATTATCAGAAGTTATTTTATGTTACAATGAACTGCATTTCATGCATTCCTTCATCATTTAATTGATAAAGTTTGTTCGTTTCCTTACCAGCTGTGCATGTGTTTGAAGTATCTTGCCTAACATAAGTGTTTTATATTAACCTTGTAATAAAGAACCAAGTGTTGTATTGATTCATGTTCACAACCCTTTTGTTGTTATGTAACATATAATCACGGTGGTAGAACCACATACTTCATGAATTGAAAGTGTCCAGCTTCGCGTTTAGAAATGTAGGGGAAATGTGAACGAGATCTATTATTAGATAGCTCACAATATTTGCATATAAAACAACTAATTCACTTCTAACACTTAGCCTTAATGAATACTTGACAAGCTTTATCTTAGTTACAAGACTGTGAGTCATAGTTTTGGAAACAGGATTGTAAGTAACCTAACTGTTATTCTTGTTGTACAAATTAAATATTGAAAATTTAATTAAAAAGAATATGTTATAATATAAAGTTAATTGTTAAATATCATTGAATTTTCATATGTATTTCCCTTTCATATAGTCACACTCTTTTCTATTCCTTGTCTCTTCTCTTTTAATCATATCCATAATCTGTATCAACTTAAATCAATTTTTTTTCTCATAATCTAAGTTCTTTGACCACATGTCTGATTTTCTGAACCAATTCACAAAATACTATTACCGAAATATCCAAGCATTGTTAGCTTGAATTAGCCGGCTTATCTGTTTATATCTACAAACACTACTTACAAATGGCAATATGAAACTCCAACCCGTCCAGCCATTACAAGCTGTAACTAAACTACAATTATGTGTTGTGCATTGAGTTTATTTGAGTTTGATTGGAAATATCTATGGTCGGGGTTGATTAATGCACGGCGTGGATTATTGAATATTGGGGAGATATCGACGAGTATTAAAAGTGTGTACACGATTACTAAGCGCAGCGTGAATGGAAGGAAAAGAAGGTAAATGGGAGAGAGAGGGATATAAAGACAGGGATAGAAAGAGCGAGAACGAGAGCGAGAGAGAGCGAGAGAGCGAGAGAGCGAGAGAGAGAGAGAGAGAGAGAGAGAGAGAGAGAGAGAGAGAGAGAGAGACAGAGAGAGAGAGAGAGAGAGAGAGAG
>JAUUEB010015559.1:0-17034 GCA_032362205.1 Clione limacina
CTGGTTTCTATCTCAAAATTTGTTGTTTCAGAAGTTTCAAATTCCTCAATATCATACTTTGGGGATGGTTTGATTTTTTGTTTTCTATGTGCTTTCAATCTTACTTTGGATGACACAAGTGTATGGTATGTGTCACAGTCTGCTCCAGGTTTGCTTTTTGAGTTGAGTACTGAAGATGTCCACGATTTATCAATCAGGATATAATCTATCTGATTGCGCGTTCTGTCTCCAGGCGAGATTCAGCTGTAGCGTCTGCGTAGGGGCTGTTTGAAAATGTTATTTGTGATACACATTTCGTTTGCTTGGCTTAAATATGCTAGCAAGTCTCCTCTCACATTACGCTCTCCTAGACCAAAAGGACCAATCCCACATTCTGTGTCCTGTCTTTCACCAACTTGAGCATTTAAGTCACCCATTATAATGCAAATTTCTCAACTAGGTATTTTGTCTTTGATATTTTGAAGATCATTATAGAACTTCTCTATTTCTTCATCAGAGCTTTTTGAAGTAGGTGCATAGACTTGGATGATGTTTAGTACACAATGTTTTGTATTCATTTTTGAACAGAGTAAACAATCACTGACAGTCTTATAACTTTTCACTGCTTCTGCATGGTACAAAAATAAGGGCCACTCCTCTTGAACCGCCCTTTTCATTTCCACTGTATATGATAGTATATTCCTCCTGAGTAAACTATTATAAATTATGTTATATGATACCAATATTGATTATCAGCCACATATAGTGTTCATATATACATATATAGGGTATATAACTCTCATGCAACTTGATTTATTTTTTAGTTTGATCTTTTCTGGAAACTGAGGACCTTATGAAACATGAAGGATAGAGAAGAAAATGATTGAGGATTTAAATGTGTAAATTAACCATACATTATAGACTACACTATTTGGGACTCAGGCTACTCCAAATATATAGGTACAATCCTACTTGAAGTTAAACTTTTTGTGAGTTGCATATTATAGTTTTCACGAAGTGGTGAAGATTTGGATATAAAGTTGTTCTTCTATGAGTTCACATTTCATTCTGAAATTTCATCGAATTTGGATGACAACATATCTTACTTATGATAACTTTTTTGCTTATTAATCTGTATATTTTGATACATTTTTTAACCCATTAATTCAGAATAGTATGAGACCGTATGGTCTAGATACTGGTTAACAAAATAGGTCAAATATTTATGGAGTAAAAATAACATTTATTTAAAAAGTGTTAATTTGAAAAATAAGATGGTAGAAATTTGAGTCAAAGGTTTTTGTTTACTTACCATAAGATATATTTCTTTAAAATATATATTTCCATTTGTTGGCTACATTATGCAGCTAGTTTCATAAGTATCGAGAATGTGTCTGTTCTTTTGTTTTCTGTTATCTTTCAAATCTTTGTCCTAGTTTACTTCGATATGTCTATTGAATATTTACTAACAACTTTTCATTCTACTGTTTTTGTTGACTTTATTTTGATTGTCAGATTTGAAATTCAAATTTTAAAATGATCAATTCTTTTCAAAATAAAAAACGACCAAGTATACATTTTTTAACGTTAATGAATGCTCCTATAAATGCGTTTTCCATCGAAGTTTCAGTTATGTCCTTCCTCTAGGCAAGAGCAAGGCTCATTATAAACATCGGTTAAAAACACACATCTTGTCTAGAAAGGTATTTTTCAATGGGTATGAATCAAGATGTTAAGAAAAGAAACTCGATTGTGTCAAGTAGTCTAAAGCATTCTGGTCACACACTGCAATCATTTCTTTTTGTGCTCAGTAGTTGTTTTGTCCAAGTTTGACAATTTGTATTTCCTGATCACTGCAATCATATTTAACACAATTACTTGACATTTTGACATCGTTTGTCACGTTAGGTCAGTAAGAGATGTTCAAAGCATTTTCGATTTGGACAAAACTGTAGAAAAAGACATTTTAAAAAAAAAATGTTATCCTGAAGATTGATTTCATAAATCGATTTAAAGTCAGGTAGAACACAACCGATGTATTACTCAATTACAAATGTGATTCAGAGATTAAATTTTAAATCCCCTTCCACGACATAAGGACCCAATCAGAATAATATTTGCTTCTTTCATGAACAGTATATTTGATCCAACGGGGCTTTTGAACCCGTTCTGATATGCACAAAGCCAACCATCGCCTTGCCGTATTAAATAGCTAGAATTGTCCGGAAAGATCCAGACTTTCTCCGGGGTGGACTAAAGAGCACCATAGCTGAAAGTTGAGACAGAGATTAAACAAATTGTGATTTCCTAGAAAAAAAGATGAACCAAAATTATATAAATACATCTAATGATGCCCTCTGAAGAATTGGATTCAATCAAACATAGAGGCATGTCAAATCAGCAAGGAACCGGCAGGTAAATTAGGCTACGAGGAGACACTAACATAATCTATTATAGTTGTTATAGCATACAATGAACCAAGTGAGTAGTTTAATATTTTTTGCATACGGTCGTATATTTAAAAAAAACATTTAAACAAATCTGAAATTGTACTGAAATATAGAGGAAAATAGACAATTATCGATTTTAACCACTTTTTTTAAAATGTTAACATGAGGTGTGTAATCATAAAAGAATAACTATGTATTCAAATGTGAATACAACATCTTAAAAACTATACTTACTTCAAATGAGAATTTGAATTTATACTTCACTAAAATATCAAGTAAACATCCTTTAAAATACGCTTAATATATATCAAATATTGGAACCTGTTAAGTGTTTATGATAAGACCATATGCTAACATTTCCAATCAATTTCAATCCGTTCGGGATGAAATGGGGAAACACTTTCAGTGCTTAAACAACCATAGTTGCTAGCTGAAACAGTCGCAACTAAAATTGAGCTAAGCACCTTTCACAACACATGCAGGTAATATGAAAGATAGATCCCTCATTAACATCCCATATAGTGAAAGCGAACACAAGTCACTGGTCAGATTCAAACCACGGCCTCTGTCATGCAGAGCAAATGTGTTGCCACTAAGCAACGTGCAATTTGTAATAGAATGTTCAAAGTGGAGAGAAGCTGCTATGGTTATGTGGTATAATACGGTGATAAATTAAAATGCTTATCTTTCTTTTCCAAAGACACCAACAAAATGTATTCGACCTTGAGCTGAGTAAAATTATAAACAAAACCATATCTACCATCGAAATGTACAACTATAAGATGTTCAAGCAAAAAACAATTATAAAACCGAAAGAAAGAAGAAAGGAAACAAGTAATACCAAAGGGAACAAAGACAGTTTTAGAAATCAATAAATAATTTAACAAAAGAGAATAAAATATAGGAAGAAGCAAACTATGGACACAGAAACGACGACAATATGAATGAATGTACTTGGAATGCCAATGGGGACCTGAAAGGGAATTTTACTTACCGCATACTACCATTCCACATATTTAAACACACTAATAAGAGCATTTATTACCACAGTTACAACGAGTAAGTGCTAAAGTATAATACATAAAAACAAAAGAAAATTAAAGTTTGAATTTTGAAGGTTTTTAGAAACTTATAACAATAAGTATCCAACAGAGCATAATAAAAAGGAAATAAAAACAGTGTCAAATGACCAGTGGGTGATTTTGTCACGGGTTTCATTCTATTATGTTGTTTTGTCGTCGGCCACTTCTTTTTTTCTTTTATCTTTTTCTCGGGACGGTGACAGATATAGAGTGGTGGTGAGGCGGGGTAAGTACACTGATAAGGTAAAATGTCTTTTAATTGATAGGGATACTTAAGGTATCGTAATTTCTTCATGACATCCACAATATTTGCATTTTTATCAATTTTATTAGCCCAAGTACACTTTTAGTATGTTTGTTATCCTATGTTTAAATTACAGCAAAATCCATACAGAAACTTTGGTTACACAAGTAATCAAGCAACCAAGCATACAATTCAATGTATATTTTTATGTAACTTAAATACGTATTATTTATCACCACAGACAATTTTGGATCTTAAATAAGGGGGCATTCCCCACGGCTACGCGCTTGACTCCAAGGTTAGCTTTGTCGTCCAATGCATTGATCCCACAACAAGCGCAAGCGAGGACAAGAAAGTGGATAGACCTGAGTTTCTATAGGGTCAGTATATGTCTTGTACAATCCCATGGGTCTTAAAACTGGCGTCTTGTGTCCTGTTCCCCCGATCTATATATCCGGAGACAATCATTCTAGCATTGTCTTCGTAACGTATCGGAAAAGCTTTTTTAAATGTTAAAAATCAGTCTTGATATATGTTTCAGATTATGTGTTGCTTCTTTCCGCACGCTTCGAATTCTTGTCTACATAAATGATAATCCAGGAAAAAGAGTGGTAACTTTCCTTTACATCTCTATATACAAGATACTTCAAATTGTGATACATCTTTGTATCCATTAACTAGTGATTGTAAGCATTTAATATTATATCTCTACTGTCAACCCTTACCTCGGTCGTATGTCGGTCACACTTTACTTTTTTGGTACTCAGGTTATAGAACTTAATCGTAAATTACATCGGCGAACTGCACAACATCTATTTACCAATGAACGGATGCCGTCTGTAATGTTGTTCATGAATGCTCCAAGCTAAGCTGATCTTATGCGTCAAGCAATATTCCATTATTAAGTTGTTAAGAAAAACTTAGGAAATTGTTTTACATCAATTACGCATGTTATCTGTAAACGAAATGTTGTTAAATTACCGAGTAAATGAACTTTATATCAATTAAAAAAATTTACACTCCAGGTGTATTATTTTGTCTTTTAAGCTCCCTACTTTGTTTGCCATGCAAACCTAAATCTCTCGCAGATCAAAAGATTGAGGGTAAAGAGCCGTTCAAGCATCAGAGGAAATGGATTACCAGACAAATACTGTCATCACTTTGAAGTTTTTGATTGTCAGCTTTTTTATTTGTATGATTATTTCTTAACATAGTCGGCTGAATAGACACGGAATTTGCTCGTATGTTTTATTTATCGCGATTATATTCGCCATCGATTGGTAAAACTTGAACTGCAAACACAATATCAAACTAAATAAGTACAATGTCTGCTGTTTGCAGAAAAGTTTAAGGACAGACTTCCATACAAATTTGATAACAGAGCCGTGTTGTTATTTGTGCGAAGTCGATTGATTTTTTAAATTGTCAACACACGTTAAATATCACTTTAGGTAATACAAGTTTTGAAAAATAGGTGGTCGTCCTCGTAGGGAAAATTAAGTACAATAACATGGCTTGAAAACTCATTATAAGACTTAAGAGCTTGAATGGTATTCGTTGACCGAAAGAATATACAGGGTCTTTCGATACCTTACCCCCTCCCCCTTGGCCAGCCAAACTGGACACAGCAATGACATTATCCTGTAAAGCAATCTTGTATGATATCATACCTGAATTTTGTGACAATCGGGCGATTTGTTTTACACAAGTAAATCAATATGTCAGTCATTTCCAGTAAAAAGTCTTAAGTTATTTTCTTAACTTGCATAGGTTAATGAATTGATAATGTGTTGTACATAGATCATAGATGGATAGATGAACTAGTACATTGATAAAGTGTAGGTTGGTTGGATAGATCGCTGGTTTGTTGTTTGTTTTGTGTGTTGGAAGTCAGATGGTTGATTGGTTGCGGGGATGGTTTGATGAATGGTGGATGGGTGGTTATTGGTTGAATAATGTATGGTTTTATGGTTGAGTTTAAATAGTTGGATGGCTGGACGATTGGTTTGTTGGTTGATAAATTGGTTGGAATTGGTTATTTAATTTGTTCGACGGAATTTTGATTGATTGGTTGGCTTTTGTGGGGCTCCGTCTGTTGGTTAAGTTTTTACTAGTTGATGGAATGATGTATGTATCGACTGATGATAGATTTAGTTTGAATGGTTTGATAGACTCCCTTTAGTCAATGCAAATCAATCGCTCTAGTTTAAGAACCCTTTTGAAGACCTCATTCAAAATAACCATTCTGTGATTAATTGAACGGAAGCAAACTTCCTATATCAGTATAAAAAAATATATTACGTTATGTGAATTTATAAAATGTTTCTGAAGAGCAAATATATTTTGTTATCGAATCAGCATTTCATAATAATAATATTATGGAGAATAATATCTTCACCGCTTGAACTCTAGAAACCTACGCAACCATAAATGATTACTTAATGATAGTATCCGGTCCTACGCTTCTGGTTTTTCTTCTTCTAACCGTATATTTTATTTTACTTGTTTCTTAATAATCGAGTTATGTCTAAAATAAACTCTATTATGGTATGTTGTACTACTTTCATAGGCTTGACACTTCTGTGAAATGTTCTATATTGCAACAATTATATATAACTCCTTTTGAAAAAGGTTTGACCTCAATCGATCTCTAACGCTACTGTGGAATGATAAATATAATATTTGCCCCAATTCTCGTTTCGCTGAATAATCGCTAATACGCTCAGAACTCATATGACTGTCCCTAGATTTTCGAAAAATTGTAACCTTATGTTCAACACTTTCTGGGGGATGGATGCCCCATTCAGTGGCAAGGGTCAAACGCTACGCGCATTTGACTTGGGCCCTCCCTGTAAATCTTTGGGCACCCCAGACAAAATATCCTAGGAGCAGCACAGTAGCTGTTCCGAGATAGCTAATTTTTGTTGTTGTTTTCAAATACTAAATAAGCTAAGTCCATACAAAACTAATAAAGTATGCTCTGCCCTTCTAGAACTAATTCTCTATCATATTGACATGATTGGCTTTTCGCAGTTCAGCTTTTAGAGAATTTGCCAATTTCATTCAACATAAATAACGAAGCGAGACAAAGAATCAATAATGTATGTATGAAACAATACATTATCCTCACTTCACTGCTTTGGTATAACTTAATACTGCATCAAACATGAGACTGACAAACATATATGAACAAGAACCATCTATGCTTTAAGTCAACCTTTAGGTGTAAGAAGCGTATATAACGTTATATGACGTTGCAAAATTGAAAACTGTAAGATGGCGCAACGCTCTTTACTAAATATAAAAGACATGTGAGAGAACGGTCTACCCTAGACTGGGCGGACGTACTTATAATTATCTTCTTCTTCTGTAAATGTTCAAAGCATCACCAAAGTACCTCTGATACTTTGGGGGGGAACCAGCTCATTCAAAATAAGGTGTATAGATAATAATTCCCCGAAACACATTTGAGCTGGCTATCTACTAAAGATTGATGCCTCTTTCTAACTCTAACCTTCCTAGGGAAGACCGTTCTCTCACATGACTTTTAATATTAATAGAACGAAAGGAAAAACATTTGTATTCCCTTATCATAATATTATTTTTAAAGGCATTTTGTTTCACCGACGACTGGTTAAGTGAATTATTCTTGAATTCCACCCTATATTTGTTTATATGATGAATGTGGTTTCATAAAAAAAATGTAAAATTAAAAACCGTCATTATACACAATTTGAACAGTTGACAGAAAAATGGTCTTTTGTTTTTTATAATACGTTAAAATACCGTCATCTTCCTAATTGAAAGCTGCCACATATGTTTCACATTAATATTTCAGTATAACACTTGACAAGTATAGTCACCTATTAGTGTGGATAGTGGCCCTGGGATCAAAGGATACTTCCAGATGCTTTCGTTACTGTCTAAGGTATCACACAAATAATCATATGATGGTGGAACCTGTGCATTCACATAAACGTCTCGAATTACCACGATAAAAATGTTTTTATTTTCATAAACATGGCATTTATATACATAAATCATATGAGGCTTCTCTTATATATTAGTTGTAGTTGAATCATTTGGCAGTCCATAGATTCCTCTGTTTAGTCGAATGTTTAACTCTACTCTTCATTATTCTCAATCATATCGTGCTCATATGTCCTATCTTTCCTTAATCATACAGATAATTATAAACTTGAATAGAATAGAAAAGAAATATATTTTTCCATAGAGGCAAGTTTGTGTTTTTTCACGTATACATAATAGTAACATTACATGGCTATAATTATACAGTTAAACTTATACCAAAATCAGAACTCACACATACAATACCGATATAAGACTGTGAGTAAAAATTGATTGTTGCTGTGATACTGTTGAGGAGAGTTGGTTTAAAAAGACACAATTCATTTTGTTTTCTGTATTCATTGTTGTATATCAAGATTATTTGAGCACACATCATAGATTCAGATTTAGATTTGTGTATTAGGCAATAAGCCAATCCTTCAACAAATACAAATAGTAGTATAGTTAATCAGGTTGCCACTTGTTGTATACTACAGTGGTTGCTTAGGTTAACTTGTAGTTCTTTTTTTTTTAGTAGAATACACATTGAGGCCAAGGCGTGAAAGATAGGGTCAAAACAGGGCCGTTTTGTCATACGTTATTCATTTGCTAGTATCCGATACTGTCTTCAAAGTCAGTGTGGTCTTGGGACGGAATCTCAAAACGTCACAAAGTCGTCCAAGACTGTTGCTGATGGACTAGAAATCTTGTTCAAAGAATATCGTCAACTTGTAATGTAGATATAAACGATTCTTTAACCAGTAAAAATAAGATACTTAAACTGCATTTCGTGAGAAAAATGTCTTCCTTTGTCTTTGTAAAAAAACAATTACCTACTGTCATCCCATGTTAAAAGAGAACATTTCACTATGGTACAAAATCATGCGGGTCATTGTGTCCAAATCACATATTTTTTATCGAAATTGATCCCACATGAAATAAAAACGTATGCACAAAACGACAAACATTGACATACACTTAACGTAACGTCATGTTATGTCTTTTTGTGTATGCATACAATCAAAACACCCATTTACCCAAACACATGCTATAGCACAAATACACACCATAAACGTTAAAGCAAATTATTAAACGAAGAGACAGCAAAAAAATTTGATAATAGACAACAAAAAATTGAAAAATAAGGATAATACTTTGTCATTTCGCTAGTGATATCAGAGGTAATAGTTCGCTAACATAAACGTAAAAAAGTGACTTCTTTTTTAAGTCGTTTAGTTTTTCTCTTTAAAGAAAAGCGCCTTATTCAAGAGAAACCCATAAACCGATTGTATTTTAAGAGGCTCACCTGGAACAAATTGCCACTAAATATTACATTTGATTTAGGTTTAACTAGGTCGTTTGCCCGTCGCTTGTGTACAACGCATTATTATTACTCATACACAAACAATAAAACGCCTGTTCCAAGATACACCAAAACGTGGTATGTAGAAATAGTTTGAAACTATTTTGAGATGTCCCTTTGGACATTGTAAGAAACAAGATTCAAAGGATTGACTCCTAAAACAGTGACAGTCTTGGCATTGGCTTCTATTTTCGATCACTAAAGTTCACATTAAGCTTTAAACACTGTATACATTACTCCCTAGATATTAAAATCACTTTTACATTCAGCTGAAATTAGTTATTTTTGTCCTTCATAATCCCCCAGACAACAACATCAAGACCAGATTCCCTCGACATTAAGTAAATATATTCGCCTTAAGCTACCTATCCGCCATTGACGTCCTAAGCATCAAGAGGGATGTTGTATGGCAGACAGTTCGCTTTCTCTAATAAATTAATGAGATCCTTGGGTCTCTCGTCAGGGATAAAATATTTAATCACATATTTATTCTTGCCAATTTTCTAGGTAAGTGTGTGCATTTGTCAAATACCTTAAGTTAAGTACATTCTTATGAAAAACTGTAACAGACAACAAATATGGTAAATTTTGACTCATGATAACATATATTGACAAAATTAACATGAAATTATTAGAAAATTGAGGGGAAAAACTATATGAGAGCGATTAACAGCGCGCAACCCCACCCCACCCCCCATTCACCCCCAAGGGGGGGGGGATTGTAGCTTGGACTTCAGCAAATCAGGAGGGCCCACTCCACACTATCGTCAAAAAAACGATTACCTTTTTGATAAGTACAATACCAAGGTTATCGATACTCATTATCAACTAAGAAATGACGTGAATACTTCTAATTCTATTTGTAGAAAAACTGCTTGTATTTATAGCAATAAGCATATTATTTCTATTTACGATTCTACCTAGTTTTTTTGCATTTACAAAGCTCTTTAAGAGAAAAACGATATTTGAGACTCCGATAGTATGTAGCAATGGGTTTTCTGCATTTAATACAGTGTTTTGAGCCTCCAAAAGCGTTTGTTTCTAAAAAGCTAAAAATTCAAAATCTATTAATAGTTGGGAGTGGGTTCTCCTGATTTGCTGGACTTCACTGTCAGAATGCAGGTAATCGCCAACTAAAAACGATAGCTGTTTTTGATTCACATCAACATCAAGCAAAGGAATACAGAAAGCTGATGGATGTTGAACTTACTTTTTTGATATGTTTGTCTCAAATTGATTTTAATAAAACAGTTAAATCTATGAAATAACTGAAATAGTTACTTCATTATGAATGAAGCCTTTTAAGAATAATCTAGGATATTCAAAGTAATGTTTAAAATTGCGTTCGTGCACAATGTATAGAACCAGTTTGATGTTAATGTAATTGATGATGGCAAATGTTATCGACCCTTATGTCGGTTTGAATATCAAGCCTAGACACAGACCTATCTATTAATTTACTTTTCTTATTTTTGAGAATCCGATCATTTTTTTTCTCCAGTTACAGGCCAGATTAATGTTTGCCCGGCAATCGGGTTGACTATTAGTCTTGGAGACCATGTCCATTCTCCACGAAATCAAAGAGACAGAGTTAAGCAATATCTGCTACTTCATTTGAATAACGATCAGTTTGATACTGCCGAAGATTAAGAAGTATTCTGAGAAAGAGAGTGATTGTCAAAAACATCAGAGCACAGCACTGAGTAATTTTCTCGAAAAGCCTAACGGTTATATCTACTCATATATACACAACAGACATGTTATGATGTTTTCTTTTTAAATATATTTCTTCATTTTGGAAAGGCAAATCCCCTTTCCTATCTTTTCGTCAAGATATCGTCTAATGTCTTTCTGAAAATTTCATGTTAATAGTCAGTTGTGTCTTTGTTTTTGGACAATTTGCAAATAATTCAATGGCCCCATTTTGTCTACGAATATTTTATACATATAACGTCTAAGGTTCGTTTAGTTATAAGCGATGTGTGTTTATATTTGCATATGCATATGCATAACGCTTTGGAGTAGATCGTGAAAAGCATTTACTGCCATTCCAAACAATGTTATGAGAAAATACCACTCTTAAAGTTTTCAGTCTTAAACAATTACAATAACTATCTTCTACCTGAAATATTCCAATAGATGATCATAGAAAAACTGGTTAAACGATATGTCTAACCAGTTTGTGCACGACGATAAAAGCTATAAATTAAGTAGAGTCAATCTATGGTTTGCACAATAGTGACACAAATTGTTGAACGTACTCTGATTTGGATAAGTGTAATCCTGAACAATAAACACTTTTTTGATATATAAAAATATACCAAATCAGACTATGAAAAGGGTCATTTGTGGGATCAAAACTTTAGCCTGTTAATGAAAACGTATAAGATAGTAGTTAATAATATATTGTTATTGAAATAAAATGAAACATACAGAAAAAGATATGTGTAGGCAACATTTAATCTATCCTAAATGGTTGACAGCTTAGTTGTTTGTGGTAAATGTAATAACGCTCAAGGAAATCCCGTTGGAATAAAGCAATCCATCAAATGTCGACATCAACTGTACTAATCTCAATTCTATCGAGTTGAAAAGTCCATATTATGTCAATACTTCAGCATGAGTACATTTACAACTCCCAGCAATAAAAACGAATTTCTACTGAAATGTTGTTAAACAGCCTCTCGAGACCCTTCTTCTTACATAAGACTTAATTGTTCATAATACATTCTTTTGATTCGAGTATACATTTTCGACAACTCTAACTAGACATTTCACTTCCCCGTTTTAAACCGCCCGAACAACATTACATTTATGAATCCAGTCCTTTTAACGATGAAAGAAAACTAACCAGGCATTTTGTAAAGATACATTTTTCATTTCACAATATCAAGTGAAGAGCGTTATATCAATAATAGATTTGAAACAGTAATAGTTTGCTAAAGCGGAATTATATTTTAAATCATCCATTTGCTATTGTTCGTAGATTGTGCAAGTTAAGTGTCCAGCTATATTATCCAACATCTCAGTAACCCAGCAGACGTGCATTCATTCTATCAGTTGTCATCGAGTTGTCCTTATTCTTCAGACGTTTGGTTCACCACACTGAGAGTTGAACAGTACTAGGTCAGACCCGTGCTACGTGACCGCTTCATTGTCTCAAGCCTAGACAAACATTCGAATGCCATTATACCTCTAAATATCACGCTCCACATGGATACTTCCATTATTTCCAATAGGAAAATAAGTTTACACTTGAACCCCTGGAAAATAAGATGGAAGATCTGCAAACGTGGATGAACAAATCGATAATTTATCTTGGACTTTGTGTACATTATGATACGATTGATACTTTAATCGTGGTTACACTTATTCTAAACAAACTTGCTTATCCAAGCAAGCTTCCTTGTCTGATAACGAGAATAATCAGATACCTTCTTTTATAGACAGTTAAGCAGTGTAAAAGAAATAAAACGTGCTTCGTCAATGTACCTGATTATTTTCATATTTTTAAAATGTATACAAAACAAAACTCAGATGCTGCGCTTAAGACTTGTTCAAAAAATGGTTATTATATTTGTAGCAATTAAGACCTGTTACAGAAAAAATACCTAACAAATTATATTTCAGATGTCAGTGAATACATTTCGTTCTATATGGCAAGTTGACAGTGTATTCACAGAGAGGAAGATTGGTCAATATTTTTGTTATGAAATTGGAGCCGGTGGGTGATAAAACGACAAAATGAGCCAATATGAGATATAATTAAGGAAGTGTTACAAACAACTCACGTTCCCCGGTCACCTTTTACATTTTCAATATAGTGCGATATTGGAATCAAAGGAGACTTTGGTAGTACACTGATTTCATGGCGTCTTAACGTTTTTATTTCAACGCTTTCGACGGTATTATTGAAATTACTGAGAATAGACAATATTTCGAGTCCATTCAAAACACGTGTTGCTTGATTATTATTTGAGACGCAAACAATTATGGAACTCGATAGAATAAAAGAAAATTGAATGCGAATGCGGGTACAAATAGGAGTAATATAATTAATTATACCGAAGTGGGTGATATAGAATAGTACCAAAATGATGGGTTATTTGTTTTAGCGAGCATTAGAAAGGATAAGAAGATTAATGTGTGATAGTACCCAAAAGTTAAGCAGGTCATGTTTGAAGAGTTCACATAGAACCCAATCGAACGACACGTACACAAACAGCGCCCATTAATTGAAATGTCAGATTATTATGACGCGAAATTAATTGAAATGACAAATCTGTGTTTGCTTTTTGCTGCATTAATCTTCTGGGGATGGTTACAAGGTTTAATGTAGAATCGCACACCAGCCGTTCGGATGTTTCTAGCAACTACGTCCACGTTTTCTCAGTCACTGTATCCCAGACTCCTTGAGATACTGAATCTGCAATCTTTAAACATCATCTTATAAATAAACTAAATCCCATGAACTCAACAAACCTACGCAAACAAAACATGACTGAACGACTGTATGTGGTCTTCCAATCCTTTCTTGACTAATATTTCTATAATTTCTGAATTCGAAAAGTTCAGGAATTATGACCAAATTAGAAATGTACTTGTGCATAATTTTCTGGAAAGCTGTTTTGGCAAACTTCAAATGAAGTTATTTGATGACCCCAAAGTATTGTAAAAGTGTGTTGCCATCAGCTCATCAATCCTTAACGTTACACCATGGGTTCTCTGATTTGTCGAGTTAAACTAGTTTAGATTCATGCCGTGCCTGACAGCCAATCAATTAATTAAAATCATCATCGTTTTATTCAGAATAACCCTAGGGTTTTTTATCGAACTCTTCTTCGACGGAAACAGTACTTTAGATTGACTGATTAAGCAAATGGTGAACACGTTATCAATTTACTGGTTTGTTAAAGAGTACAAAGGATCACACCACTATTAAGGTTTAATTTATCATTAACATTTGTTTTCCCATTGTGTAGTTCTATTTATATGCTAAATCTACGGTTTAAGTTTGTGTCATGGGGGTTGCAGTCATTGTCAAATTAGTATTAATACATTGTGAAGCCAGACAGTCGCTAACGTGTGATCAGAGAGAAACATCGACAAATATTTACAAGAATATAATGTTAAGCAGTCAATATTTGTTAGATAAGTCTTGATTGTTTGATTTGACTTAACTTACTTTGTCTTTGTTGGGAGGTGTGGCGCGATACAAATAAAAGTATGTGTATCCGTGTGTATACTAGTTACGTGGTTCGTTTTATAATTAAAGCTGATTCACCATGAAACACTGATTTTTTTAATTCATGTGTTTTGTGTGTAAATGTGTGATAGTTGTTTCCTAAATAAAAATGGTTCGATCATACTAAAAAATCCTGTGAGAGTTACTCTTTTTCAACTTTAAGAATGAGAAAAAGGGGAGAAAACTTAATTATATCATTGTTGTCAATGAAGACATTTTGGACTATGGAATAATACTTTAAATCAGTATTCAATAAACTTTATTATATAAGGGTGACACATTGGCATTGATGTCACTTGTACATTGCCCCCTTGGCATGGTTACTAATTAAGAGAAAATAACTCTTTAACTGATGCAATTGAATAACATTGGTGATAATAGAACACATTGTAAATGCATCAAATATGAACAGATGAAAGCTCCGTATGTGCGCAAAATTCTTAAAAATTATCACCAAAGTGCAGCTTCAATGTAACAAGAAAGATGCATTAAGAAATGAAGGATACATTTTCACGAGATATGTCTATTATAAAAAAATAAATATTGCAAGACTTCAAAGTTGTCTAATTATATAAAATTATTAAGTTCTTCAGGGGAACCGAACATGCCTTAAATATTTTCAAGAAACTTGTTCCTTTAATATATTAAAATGTAATCTAAATTACTAATAATGAAGGACCACGCACAAAAGAAGCATTGATATAATAGTTGTTCCTGCCAACAGAACTTGATACACAACCACTGGCATTGGAGTCTGGAATAAGAAAGTTGTCTTAATTAAATTGAAAAGCATTGCTTTAATAACCCCCAATCAATAGGTTAATTTTGTAATATTTTTCACTCCTCCATGAAAACCCTTTGGTAACTAGCTAGTGCACTACTTTTTGGGAAAACACGAAATTGTTTTAGAATTAAACATCCCAACATGCATTTTAAAGAGAAAAAGCCTAAAAGTGAAAAAAAAGTCGCTTAAATATGCTGTTTTTGACTGAGGAGACTGAAAAGCAACTACTAGAAGGGCAAACCCAGCCATTTATCTGCTTAGATTAAGGAATCGAATGGAAAGTAATGAAATTGGTAGTTTATAGTGAACAAATCAAGCAAACAAAAGGTAATTTCATAGTTGAAAATATCTTCATAGATACTAATTCAGACTATTTCATGTTGTGTATTCAACACATTTTGTTATTTGCTAATTTCCCCAATACATTGCACATTTAAAACTATTATATTTCTTCAGAACATTTTTGTAAAACTTGTAGGACTGTCTCAAAGTCTATACAAACATTTAAACATTTTTGTTAACTTATTAGTTGTTGAAGTCTTGAAGCCGTATTGTTCTATGTAATACATTATATATGTGTATACATCTTTAAGATCTCATAAACATTTTTGCACTGAGAATTCAAGATGATGTGGTCGTGGCTATATATTTCTGCTTTCAAATCAGTTTATTGAAGATGCAAATCGTGAAACACCACAAATTGCAATTTGTCTGATCCAGTTAACACACAGCAGTTTTAATTATCGTTTGATTCGTATAGAAAAAGCAAACAAGTCAAAACAAGTGTATTGATTATTATTTCAAGCGATTATAAGTGTATGTGGAAAATTAGTCAAAAATATATGTAACTTGTACAGAAAGTCAATTGGCTGATTTTTATTATTCAGACTGTGATGGCAATTGTATTCTATTCACCCTTGTCTTATTTTCAACACGCATTGTTTATTTATATCTTAACTCCCAGCAATTAATCTGGTCAAATGACCGACCTTTTCAAGAAACCTTTTTGAGATATATTTTTGAAGAAAACTATGACACTACTTAAAGTACAGTTACACTATTACGTTGGTCAGATATGTCTTTTATCTTTATATCTGTGTAATATTGATGAAGCAGTTATATTTTGTTTCTGAATCAGGATTTTACAATCCCCATCTTAGCATATGAAAAGGGGTTTGACTATGGGTGATTATTTGAAATAGTCATAAGATTAAATGAAAAATTTAGCGTATCAGTGTCAATTAATCTCTCTTTTTTAAGTCTTTATGTTTGTCTTGACGTACTAGTTCTATATCGAGATATGTATCCGTTTAAACTAAGAAACATGCAATTGTTTTTGTCCTCATTGTGATTAAAGTAAGATAAGATAAGATAAGATAAGATAGCCTTTATTCGTCCCTTTCGGGAAATGTTCATAATACATTCCTTTTAAAAAACATCAGACTTAAAATGGATTCTAAAGCTGCATAAAAATACAAAAAGTTGTAAATATTTTTAAATTGACTTTATATAGTATAATATTGCACATAACAACATGAATACACATTGTTTAATACATGGAATAGAAATAATGTATACAATAAAAGTAACATTTTGCTCATTATTTATATCTATCATCACAAATTGATTGATATGTGTACATATATAGTACTAGCATGGTATATAAACGAAGGCATATCATTACGTTTAGAATGGAATGCTAACAATAAAAATACACCACTTAGAAATAT
The DNA here is from genome assembly GCA_032362205.1 of Clione limacina. Lineage (NCBI taxonomy): Eukaryota > Metazoa > Mollusca > Gastropoda > Pteropoda > Clionidae > Clione > Clione limacina. The sequence goes on from JAUUEB010015559.1 coordinate 16,946, forward strand.
GTGTGTGGTGCTGTATCAACTATACTCATTGTTTGACAGATCTTGTATATCTGGAATTAAAAATCTTAATAGCATTTGGTATAAATGAT
>JAUUEB010015670.1:4927-17033 GCA_032362205.1 Clione limacina
CCCCCCCCCCCCTCGAAAGTATAAACAGCAAAGACCCTAGTTTTATTTGTGTGTGGTGTATATCTCTCATTTCTACTTTTAATAATTATTAGTATTACAAGAAGGAATAAGGTAATCAAACATGGTTGCACCCATTTGATATAAGCTGACAGGAAAACACAGTTTTCAGTCGGTTTCCATTAGATCACCTAAGTTCATCACGAAATAGTTCAATAGTTCAGATGACGCCAGAATATTGTTCAATTTACCCTTATATGTTCATATTATTATTTCAGTACCCAGTTCATCAGCAGATTGTTCTAAGTCAATAATATTTGACTAACGAGTCATACTTAAATTATCTTTCTAGCCCAATTGATGAACGAAAAACACCAATGCTAACATAAACACTTATCATAGGAGACTATTGTAATATTGCAATGGGTGGTTTCAACGATGGTATCCCTGTTCTCAGCTTGCTTAGGGTCTTTATAAGTGTTATAGGTGCCTTACATGTAATACTTATATGGTGTAAAGCACAATGGTAAAAAGCACGAGCAAAATCCTCATAACTCTTTCCACGATATATGATATATTTGGAGAAAGTAGCCTGAATTCCAACAACATAAATGTTCCAAACGAAAGAAAAATGACCTGGATAGTTGAAAGCACAGTGTCAGGATTATGACAAATGTGAGTAATTCTATGTCACCTTATATATTTAAATTTATATATATATAGATTTTTAAAAAAGAATCGTGGAGCTTGCACATACTACAAATACTTAAAACCCGAAATTATATTATAATTCACTGTTTTAGTCTTTGAAAACATATCAATATTGTGTTAAAGACTTTTCAAATGTTTACTCATTCGCTCCGTCAGAATACAGATAAGAAGTCGTTAAACCTGTTTTTATGATGCACAGATATTTGTTCGTATAACTAAGAAAAACAGTGGTTGTACTATACGACCTTCCATGTGTATGAAAAAATTTGAGAAGTGTGTACTAAACTACAAAAATTACACTGATTGGATATGAGTTCTTCATATCACGACTCTACATAAAAGCGGGATGATGTTCGTGAATAATGCTAACGCGATACATCATTAAGCCAAACAAAAACGTCAACTATTTCGAGTAATTGTTGGATCGAGCAATCTTCTCTAGCTTTTAGAACTGATTGATACGCTTGCTTTGAAATCAAGGTACGTTATATCTTATTTAAGGAAGTAACTAATATTTCCTATAGTTAATCAAGAAAAATCCATGTATATACTGTCGAAAACACCAGAAAACAATTGTGGTATATACACACGACAAATACCCTTTGGACGACTGACAAAAGATGTTATGCTTTTTTTCATTCGCTCGCTATCAGACAACTAAAAAAACACAATATGACACTGATGTCGTTTAAGGGGGGTGCAGACAATCTTGGCGCTTGGACTCATAACATATCTTGTTGTGCCAGGTGTTTAGTGTTGAGAGTCTTAAAAAAGAGGAAGCATTACGGAGTATGTCTGGGATGAAGAACTGAGCCCAGCACCTTTTATAAAATTGGGTGCAAATATTAAACTCCAAGCATCAAAATCTTTGACGTGTGCTTCAGATAAATGTTGAAATTGTGAACAACATTAACAATCCTAATTGTTTCAACAAAAAAGAAAAATTGGTTCCCTTTGTCCTCCTGAGAAGAAACATAAATCTGGGGTATTGCAAGAAAGGTACTCAATCCAATAAAAAAGAGGGGAAGGGGGTGCTGTTAAGAGTACATATGTTTCCAAACATTCAAATTATTTTTCAACGGGAGCGAATTGGAAATTGACGCTACTATTCAACATGTAACTAAGTAAATTCCATATGACTTTCTTAAGTAATAAGCAGGAGGTATTTGTCCAGTAGATTTGCACCAATTATGGACCTCTCGATATCTAATCTAACTATACACTTCTTGACATTGGTAGCCACTGACATAGTTAAGAGAAAAGGGCACTTAATAATGTAACAGTGATAGATATTTGACCTTAAGAATAAGCGCAAGATTATGCATGTTATGTCAAAAGAATTTGCATCACAGTGCGAACTGAAGTCGTAATACTTGCATGAGAATATTAAACGATTTGGACTGACATTTGTGTTATAGAAAGTGTAATTATTAAAATACAGAAAACCACATAGATTGGTCCAATGTACACCTACAACTTAACTGCACGTTTTAGTAAGTCTGCAAACTGCATACTAAAGAACTGCTTGCTTGAGTCTAAACGGTGAATGAAACCCGCTGCATATGCACTTATATTTAAACAACCAGACCCCCCCCCCAACACACACACACACAAACTCACACATACATACACACACACTTGCACACACTCACACACAGACACACACAGACACACAGATACAGACACACACAAACACACACACACACATACACACATACACACACACATACACACACACACACACACACACACATACACACACACACACACACACACACACATACACATGTACACATACACACTGAGACACACACACATACATACACACACATACACACACAAACACAAACACATACACACACACGCACACAACCGTTATCACGCATACATGCACATATTCAAATTATCAAACACAAGTTCAATCTGTGTATGTCATGATATTAACACTTTATTAACGCTTTGTGTATCTTCAGTTACCAGATTATCAGGTAGTATGAGAATAATTGATTAGTCTCGCGTTGAGGATCTAACACCATTAAAAAAGTGCTTATATCCCAGTACGAATACTTGTTTATTCTAAAAATACAAAATCATAAAAACTGATCCAACGAATCATTATTTTGTCAATTAGGAAATAAGTGCTGTATGTAATATATTGTTTCCGTTTTTTAAACCTACAATTATCAAAAATATCATCCGGTACAAAAGTATGAAGACATCAACGTGTTTTTTTTAGATAACGTTTGTTTGTATTGATCGGATGGTAGTAAACTTACTGTGTTGTTCTACTGTATTTCAAAGAAAATTACGGTGTTAATGTCCAAAAACGCTGTATGCAGTATTTACCTTAATTATATATTTGTAAACAGCACAACACAATGCTTGTTATTTATACATATATTATGGTATATTGTGATAAGACCTCGACGCAAGATTTGAATATCATATAAACAAATTATAAAAAATATAGGTTGATTAACATGTGAGTGATCACGCCGTTGCATAGCAATTTTCTGTTTGGAATCAAGTCTAACGTGCGTCTATGTTCTTTTTTAGTTTACTATTCCAAAACTCGTGACTGAAAGAGTGATATTATAACTACAGTTATGTCTAGCGTTTCGCGGTTACAAGAGTACAATTGTGTCATGTGTAAAGATTAAGCACCGCAGCTTTTGACTATATAGGCGTTTGATTATATCCATGGTCATATTGCCAAAACTCGTGTGACATTATAGCCCTTTCCTAGCTAGACACATTTGCACAATCTTAATATCCTAAATATATGACGACCAAATTCCAGGCAGGAATGAAGTGAATGTAAGTCACTTATCTCTAACGATGTGTAAGAAAAATGATACGATACGCGAAAGGGGATATTATAGTGCAGTAAGATACTCTATGAGGGGTACCCTTTTCCACACAAGAGCATCCCAATCCCAAAATGAGACCAATGGCCTAGTTGGCCTATATGTTACAACGGCGCTGACCCCAATATGACTTAGTATACATTACATTGAATTAACGTTTTAACTATGAAGCAGTGAACTATTTAGAAGTTGCATTAAATGACACAATATAGGGATGTAAGAACAAATGGTAACACTAGCTATTGATTTCAAAATAACTAGACTCTACTTAAAGATTGCGAAGACTAAAGTTTACTATTATATAGTTACCTCCCCTCAGGGATAGCACACAATAACATATTTGTGACGATTGTCTCCACCTTTTGTCTTGTCTCCTTACATACGAATTTTGATATTGGTATGGCAAAACCCAATGAAAATACTTTGTAGCATTTCCCAGCTTGCAAATATCTCTTTATATTGATCAAATGAAATATAACTAAAGACTTGGTATGACCGGTGTTATTAATTTGCGCCATGGGTGATATGAAATTATTCACTTACTAGAAATAATATAAGTCGTGTTATAGTGCGATACTATATCCACGACAAACCAGAACAAATATGTCTAATGTAGGTAACACTGGTACGTCTTTTCTATTACAAAAATGTATTGTAACATAATTGTTTATGACACCTGACTGTTCTCTTCAAAAAATAGAAGAGCTATATGTTTTTTCTCTTGTGATACAGTTGCAACTCATTCAGGGAACTTAGTCAATAAATGTTAAACTCAAGATAATTGAAACTCTCCCAGCTACTTCTTATTCGCCTTTCACCGATAATACTGTTATCGTTTCTGAAGGTTTGCCCGTCTCGCACACAATTTACAACATTGACCCCTGACACATAAACTATCATAGAATGTTACACTGTTAACTCTCAAAGCAACTACAAGCTCTCAATGAAAAGAAGCATGAAGGCTCAATGGGATGTACTTTTTCATAACCAACCAATGTATATACATATATGATTGTGCACAAAAAAAATATACATTTTTTCGACGTCCGGGCCTTTTTATTTCTTTTGAAATTGAGAATCCACGAACCTTGGCGAAATTTATGTTTTCATTTAATTGAATGAAAATGTGTGTTAATATGTGCGTTACATTTGGAACCAAATACTAACTATGACATTGTTCAAACTAACCACAAATGGTCAGTATGTGTCAATTCTTTCGGGCATGAATTGGATCAGTTGACAACATGAGATTTCGAAAGTAGACAAACTCAAACCATTTATATATATATATTACCCGACTTCCTCTTAAAATTATCTCAAGAAAAGACGAAGAAGAAGAGTTTATTCATCCCCACTGAGGTTCAAATGCATAACTGTTGTAAAAATGACCAACATGTAAAACAGTTTAAATAAGTTAAGGAAGGAGCAGTGTCCAAATGGCAAAATCTCCAAATGATTTTAATGCCTGACTATTATTAAAAAAGGGTCTCATAAAATAACTCAGGCGCTAACAGTGCTTCGCGTCAATATCCTCTCAGTATTGAAAGCCTGAGTACACCCAACATTCAACCAACAGAGGAAACAAAACACGCACCATGCGCAATTAGGATATACACTTTGCGCAAAAGACCTCCATTTGAATTAAGACGGAAGCAAACAATTCAGAAGAAGAATGAGAATCACGTATCAATCCCCCCCCCCCCTATGTTTCGAATACATGAAGGGTATAAAAAGTACCCCTTCGCGCTAATATTCCCCACCCGTTTCAATTTATATTTGGATTTAAATCGTAGAATGTAACCATTTACATCATGGTATTTAATTCATAATGTGTTAAAAGCTCAACCAGGTCCACCTTTGAAACACATGTATTTTCGTTTTAAGGCGCGTAGCCAGAATTATGAAAAAGGACCATGGATATTATAAAGATTTGAAATCAACTCATAAAATGTCTCTGTATCTGTCTGTCTGTCTGTCTGTCTGTCTATCTGTCTGTCTGTCTGTCTGTCTGTCTGTCTGTCTGTCTGTCTGTCTGTCTGTCTGTCTGTCTGTCTGTCTGTCTGTCAATAGTGTTTAAGTGCAATACATAAAATCAAAAAGAAACTAAGGTATGATTTCAACATAAGGTTTTTACAACTCTTCAACAGAGTTTAATGAAAAATAAAATAAAAACACGGTCAAATAATCAGTGAGCGATTTTATCACGGGTGTCATTATGTTGTCATTGTGTTGTTTGTCTTCGGCGACTTCTTTTTTTCCTTCATCTTTTTCTTGGAACGGTTACCGGTATAGCGTCGAGGAGCTGAGGCGTGGTTTGTAAGGTGCCGTTAAAAACCAAAGGTAAAATATCTTCAACTAGATGAGAATAAAGGAACCAATTGTAATTGCTTCATTAAATCCAAAATATTTGCATTTTTATGAATTGTATTAGCATTGTTATCCTATGTTTAAACTACAGCAAATTCGACCCAGAGATTTTGGAGCTAAGTGTCACGCAAGCAACCAAGCAACCAGGCAACCATACAATTCAGTGTATATTGTTATAGATATGCTTAACTTTGACATGGCCACCCAAAGGGACCACCATTGGACTCCGGGATATCTTGCTACCAGGCAGTAATTGATACCCCAGCTTTATTTTTGTGTCTAGATAAAGTTAGCCTGAATCTTCGTTAGAGTATGCACGACTGATTATGCATATGCTATAAGAAAAAACAACCTTTGAACGTGACATTTCACGGAAAAGGGAACAACAAGTTCAGAAGTTCCATTCTCAATGACCACTCATTGTTAGTAAAGCTAAACAGAAATGATAGCCTTATGATTTGCCATGACTGTAACTCTTAAGTTAAACATCGGACATAATCTATTTGATTCAGATTTGAAAATGCAAACTATGACAATCTCAGTTCTAAGTATTGGAACATAACTGTGTGAAGACGTTAGCGAACTTGAAACCTGAATTCATCAAACGAGTCATTGGTTATTAATATGAATATTGAGGAAGAGAAAAATACTGAGAAGAAACAAAAGATCAGTTCATAATAAGATCGTGAAAATAATAAACATTAATAAGGTTTTTTTGACTTCAGGCAACGTAGTTCTGAGTGATTCCTGATTTTTAAAACATATTCATGTCTATTGTATGCATATGTTGTCACAATAGCGGTTAAAACATTGGATTATTTATTATCTGTGCATATTCACTATTATATAAGTTGATTTAGAAACATTACAAAGGTACCATGCTTAGCTATAATACAGACAATCAGTTTTTCTTAGTGCAAATTATATGTTTCTAAGCATTAATCAATGGAGTCTTATATTGTTCTACAAATACAGCTCTGTTGCTATTTAAACTAATTGACATTAGTGTCAAACCAAATGATTTAAAATTGATTTTTCGCAAAATATCCTGTGCTAAATTGTTGAAGACAAAGGTTCAATTATTTATATATTTTCATTAAAAATATATATGCAAAATATATATAAAAAATGCGTCGGTTAAATGAATGCAAACGCAAACAATCACATTGACACGACCAGACCACCAGAAAGCTCCAAATATATTGTATATATCGGTTGATCAAAAGGTAGCCGTATTCAGTGGAATGTTAACTCAAGAAACATTACAGCTACAAACATAACATTTCGTAGACATATGCTTCATGTTGTTAAATTTTTGGTCATATGAAATCATTGCATACAAAATATCTTCAAAAGTATGATCACAGCAACGAAACAAAATATGTTGAGCCAAAACAGCCATATCATTAGATAAGTTTGAAATAACTTCTTTTTTAGACTTTTTTAGTGACCTTGATCCAGTAATATCAAAACTAACCAGCCGCAATTCTGTTCTTAGATATGGAATGACGGTGCAAATTACTACATGTAATCTAAAAATCATCAAAATCCATTTCGATATAGTTCCAAAACAGCCGTCAAAAGATTAAGGGTTACTAAAAATGTGACAATTTTATTTGTTCCTTTCTCTTTTGTTTTCATACAGTGCTTAATTTCGGTGCTTTTATCAAACCAGGAGGTATACACAGTAAATATTAATGAAATCAATTAAAATTTCGAACTTGGGGTAAGAAATTAGACTTGTTTGTTGGCAACTAATTGGTTTTGTCTTCAATTGTTAGTTTGCCTGGCCAGGGGTCTAAGATTTTATAAGTTCCCCTTGAAAACTTATGATATGGTTGTTTTTGGTTAACATATCTTGTTTCGTTGCTGTGATCATACTTTCGAGATATTTTGTAATAATTTCATATGACTACATTTAACATTATTAATCATCTATGTACTAAATATTATGATTGTAGCTGTAATATTTCTTGAGTTAACATATCACTGATTACGGTTACTTCTTTTTTGATAAACCGATATAGATTAGGATTTTCATTCATGTTAAAGCCTTATGCTTAGCCTTATGTTTTTTTTTATTGTATCTTATAACATTAATGCGTGATTTTGTGTTTGTATCCCTTCAATTAACAAACATTGACATTTTGCAAAGATACTATTTAAATTCGAATCAATACATAACAGGGACATTTTTACGTACTTCCACACTCAAAATGTAAGGTGTACCAAGTTAAAACAAGCTCCCAATCTCAGGTCAAGATTGCACAAGGACAATCCCACCAATAAAGGGTTGTATTATAATCGAAGACTTTATTGACGATGTTTTTTTGTATATGTTCTTCGTTTATCTTATATCTGTCGTTGTTTTGTTTTGATTTTCAAATAAAAAAGTCTATATACGAGAGTTGTGTTTAAATCAATGTTTCTGTTTCTTTGATGTTCTGCTTCTCGTTCAAAGACCAAACCAATAATGACTTTTGCGGTCGTTTTAAACCTTTCACTTTTTTTCTTTTTTTATCTTATTTTTGCGAACGTTTCCTGTTCTTATGTAATTCTTCATTTGTACTTAGCCAAAAAAACATGTCACAATATTTTCCGCCAAATAATTACCCATTGCGTGATGCTTCTAGTGGCATCATATCTTTCTTCATGCGGCTAGGTATCTGCAGTTATTTGTAGAGAAAATGGCATTAGTACAAGTTATTTTTGTCTTTCAAGTCAAATAATGAGACATTAAATAATGTTGACAATGTTTTGATTGCTGTGAAAATAGTTTATTATAGTCTATATCACTAGACAACTACGTTTATTGCTGGTGTATTCATCCGTAGCTCCAACCTTTGCTAGCATGTTGGCTACTTCAACTTTTAAAACTATTATTTGGATCAGATAAACTGTAGGGCCGAACTCATACAAAAATATGAGTTCAGCACCTTTTTCTTCAATGGAGAAAGCTTCCAATTTATTATAAAACATACACTACATCTCTTTGGATACATATGTTTCGTATACTACTGTCTGTGTATTGTAGGGTCCATTGTACTGTCTCAAATCTAGACGCAGTATATTTATCTTACTACTAGAAGAGTTATAATTATTTTTCTTTAGATTTGCTAAATGCTACGTGGAATAGATAATGATACTGTTAATTCAGAAGAGATCGATATTGATAGCTAGCTGATAGATATATAAAAAGGGAACATGAATTGTGAAAGGAAACATGATTAGAAAAAAAGATATGATGCGAGAAAGAAACTGAAATATGAAGTGTTGAATGGGGAAACGGAGAAATAAAGAGAGAGAGAGAGAGAGAGATTGACGGTGTTGAGGCAAATTAAGGATCATTCTTTTGATTATTATAAGAAGGAAGTAGATAAAATAACAGTAACCCATCTGTGTCTATTTCTTTTACGCTCATGCTGAAAGATACATCGAATAAATGCTTACCCTTTTTTAGTTTTAAGGCACGTTTTTTGATGAAACGATTTTTAAAAGAGTAAATACTTACCAGCTATACCCTCTTTGCATATCTTTTTGCAGTTGAATAAATAGTTATATGTTTTGCTATTATATATTACTAGATATCTATATACAGCCGTAATTTGATATTTTCTTAAGGGGCATGCCATACTGACACCCTTGCAAGCTGGGTTGAAGCAACAATTATGCTGCTTCATGTGAAACGAATGGATTATTATTATCACTAAGCTGTGTTTATATTCATGCCATCCCAAGAATGTAGTTAAGAATGTATCGTGAATAAAAACTTGATTGTACTAGGCATAACGCATAATATCGAAGGTTGCCGTTGCTTTTCACACGCCTTTACTTTTGCTCTGCCTACCAAGTTAGCTTACGTTTTCAACGTTCTGTGCATATATAATATATATGATGTCAAATATAAATGTCCGTGTACGTTTTACTAATGTGTTCCTGTTTTTAGTTTAAATGTGTGTATGACCTATATATAGGCCATTTATCTAAATGACCGGTGTGCAAATGTATGTTAATCGCAATTTACTCTCAGTTTTAACTAGAAACACAGCTTTCATTTAAAAAACGATATACAATATGTTCTTTTTATTAAAAAGAAATGTCTTTTAAAGATTATAAAAAACCAGTTTTGACTCTTGAGAATGTAAAATTGCGATGCTTTTGGAAAATGGACTAAGAGGTTTTTGAAATTAAAATCGAAATTTAAAAAGTGAGAAAACATTTTTACATTAGATAACGTTGTAACCGTTTATTAATGTCAAACCACACATTTCTATGTAGTCTAAAATAAATTGTGAACACAGCTATAAAAACATGTTACTCAATTAAAAAAAGGGAAATGCGAAGAATAAAAATAAAGCTATTGTAAAGTATTTATATTTACAGGCAACGCACATTGCGCTAAATCAACAGTGCCATTATATATTTATAACTTCCTATTCTTAGCTGTCACTAAACAACCATACATCAGATCTTTGATCCCTATACATTCTCACTGGCATAGGACGACGAATTCTTAATTTCTATTCGATAAGGACTGACTACCTGTCAACTCATTCCAAATGTCATTTTTTTAAAATAAGATGCATGATAAAGAATGGAAAAAGAACATGGATTCAATAATAGAGCAGCTTAGCAAGATTGTTTTCTTTATTTTTGTCTGTGCCCGTGCCACTTAGATATACACGATAGGGAAATGTTAATACATCGTTTAGTATAAGTCAAATCGATGACAGGGTAAACAGAATAACACATGCCCCAGCCGGGTCTCATCAGAATATCGGAGAACAGAAGGAAATATTCTATTATTAGACTGATGACGTAAAATTAGGGTGATAATATCTCTGAGCAAACTTTCGTATTTACTTGTATAACGTTATTAGTTGGGGGGGAATGAAGGGTTTCTCTTCATCCCCCCCATGACTCAACCGGACTTGAATTTTATTGATCCTTAGGGTATATAGACACAAAATTCTGTCTTTGCCAAAAAATCAACCTGAACGAACTGACCACTAGGGCTGACCAATGGTAAAAAACCAACATGCTCAGAATAGATCAGAAAAACACCGTTAGGAACCTTAGAACAAAGTTTACCAAAAATGTCATTGTATATTGATTCCTACAGAGGTCATGCAAATGAGTACTTGCTCATGAAATGATTTAATTCTATCTAATATACCGCTGGTCAAGAGCGTTGTACGAGTAAATTTACAATACAAAATGTTAATGTTTGCAGTATATTATTAGAACACACTTTTAGGAACCTTAAAACATAGTTTGCCAAAAAGTTCATGGTTTATTGAATCGTACAGGGGTCATGCAAATGAGTACTCACTCATGAAATGATGCAATTATATCTAATATACCGCTGATCAAGGGCTTTGTGCGAGTCAATTTACAATACAAAATGTTAATGTTTTCAATACATTCTTAGAAAACACTTTTAGGAACTCAAAAACATAATTTCATGGTTCATTGATTCGTGCAGGGATTATTCAACTGAAACGGGTTTTGTTTTTTACTATACTATAAACGCTGATCACCTAGCTAAAAGAGCCATTTTTTCAACGAAAAAGTGACCAAAGTGACTTATTCTTTTTTCATCTGATTTATACGTGTCACGGTGAAGATTTGAAGGTGCTGAACATTAAGATACGGCTATTTGATTTTTTGACCATATTAGTGGCAAAAAAGTGACCCTATGACGTCATGGTTGACTAATGGTCGTACCGTAAAGACAAATACATATTTTGTAATCGTCTCGGCAACATCTTTCATTTGCAACTAGTCTCGATCCATTCTGAGCATGTTGGTTTTTTGACCAAGGTTCGTTTAGGTTGATTTTTTGGCAAAGACATAATTTTGTGTGTATATACCCTAAGGATCAATAAAAAATCAAGTCTTGTTGAGTCATGGGGGGGGGGTGCAGAGAAACCCCTCATCCCCCCTACGACTAGTAACCCACTCACTTTTATAAACATACTAGCGGGTTTACCCGGCGTTGCCTAGATGTACACAATCTCAAATCAATTGTTGCCCTTACATCGCTAATAGCAGTCTACAAAAGGTTTGTGCCTTAGTACCCAATCTTACCCGGAAAGGATACAAAAAGAAAGAAACATGAATTTAGCTGAACAAAAAGAACAAACTGACTTTTTTACCACCAT
>JAUUEB010015781.1:0-17033 GCA_032362205.1 Clione limacina
TGAAACCAACAAGATACTTTATCTTCATGGATTATGAAAAAAGCTTCGGGTTGGCTATTTTAGTTTGTTATAAGAAAGGATCAGTGATTTCTTATGCCTTATGAAAATGAGCAGTCGATAAATAATGGCAGCTTTTGGAATTGAAGCAATCTACTTCTGGTCTTAAGTCATCCACTTGAACCTCTTGGCCACATTGTATCTTACATAATAGGCAACATGAAATTTAGTATATTAAATTATTTCCAATACTTTTCAATAAATTTTATTACATTTGAGTTACTCAGTTATTTATCAGAAATAGTAGTATTCCATTATTCATAATTTCAATTTCAAAAGTTTGGTAATCAAATCAAAACCATATATTTACGAGCACCGATTATTCTAGCTGTTGTGGAGCTTCCAGAGGAATTTCACTAGTTAGTAATTGTTTACCTAGGTCGGCACAGTCTCAGTCTGACTTGGGCTGTTTATTCAAATGACAGCAAAAGTAAGATCCCTTCCTGGATGTTTTGTTGGCTGAAGATAAGTCTCGAGAATTCTGTCGATTCAAGTTCTCTTCAGACTTGGTGGCAAATGTTGGTTCTTGCAAAATATTACCGGACCGGGTCCCAGGATAATGAGACGTATCCAAGGGATGAACTTATTCGATTTATGAGAGACAAATGCTTAGTCACGCTTTGACCGACATTATCAATGAAACTTAATTGATTTTCAAATTGTACAAAATGAACATGTTATAGCGCGGTATCTATGACAGTCTTGGTGTATTTCCAAGTTGTTAGAAACATGTTTTTGTATCATCCAAGTCCAAGTCAATGATTTGTCAAGCAACACTTGGATTGATTATAGTAACTGCTTCATGCATGATTATGTTAGGTTACCTCGGGTATTCAATTTCTTTTGAGAAAGTATAACATTCTCACATTCCATCAAGGCATAATGAGAATAAGATATATAAAAGGATAATAGTAGTATATCAAGTATAATTGTGCCTGTGTTTTATGAGATTGCACCATTAGATGGCACCTCATTTGAATTTCCCGCCATTTTTTCCCGCCATTTTTTTCGCGCCATTTTTTCCAGCCATTTTTTGAATTGCCCGCCATTTTTTCCCGCCATTTTATTCATTTGTTTGATTCAGATCGAATGAATTGAAATGTACATGATATAAATTTTAAGAATGAAAAATAAACCAAAACAAAATGACTTCAGTGGGATCAAAACATAGTGCTTTAATTAAACAGTAAATTACCTTTTCACTTCCGATGCTTAAGCAAAGACGGACATCTTTTGAGCTCTCAAAGTTCACTTTGATCAAAATATTAATTGGTTAATTGAACAAATCTGAAAACCTCGATTAAGCATTTACGAAAAAGGACACTCTGACCTAACCTATCGACTTCTGTATTTCTCGATAGTCATTTCAATTCCAGGAATAGTTTTTTCTTGTAAATACCTAGTTAAAAGGGGACGAATTGAAAGCTCGCAATTCAACGTAAGTGTTATTTACTCTTTTTTCATCAAAACGACGCAAGGATCGTATTTTTAATGTAATGCTTCAACTGGCCTATTATTGATCTTCAAATATTAAATCCCCACCCTAAAATACAATGAACTTAGAAAACGGCGTATGAAAACAAATAATGACGACAACGACCCAGAAAAGATTACATTCAAGGAAAACCAAGTCAAAAAATACTGTTATACTACATCATGCTAATGTCGTGCGTCATTGTAAGTTCAAGGGTCATTTATCGTAAATCATGAATGGGAATTGAAATTAGGGAGGTTATTCAAAATCTTCTATATAATGTTCTCAAATAGTAATGATCTGACCCAGTGTTGCTGAACTTGGCTAGACATGTTGTCAGAATCACGAGAAAAACCTTACAGGAGTGATCTGTGATATGAACTTGCCAAACGTTTAGGAATATTACCCATCAAACATTACATACTCGTGGAGGCTAAAGTGGCGACCGTGTTGGCCTATCTGTTAGCACAATAACTCAACAAATATACAACTTATTTAAGTTAAGTGTCACACGATGTTGTTAATCAACACGATGAAGAACCCTATCTAATTCCAGCAATATATATTGTTAATTGACTGAATAAGGGAAATTTAAGTATTTTACTATTTGTTGTTATGTTCACTTTGTATCAAAGCACCATGTTACTGAAGCTATGTTTCGCTTTTGGCATAATAAGCACTCAAACGCATGCAAACGGGAAGTTCCAAGAATGTAATTGAAATGTAATGTACTTCTGTTGTTGTGGATTATGAAATTGCTTTGTCGTGTTTCTGTATTTTTTACGTCCCGGTCTATTTTCCACCCTCACTCTCCGTCGAAGTTGGACTGTTACCTTGGACATTACATCATCTACCAACTTCACAAACCTCTATCACTTGCAATTACAATTGCTTCGGGTAGTGATTTTTCTTACGTCTTTTAATTTGGTTCTTTACTATAGGGAGAATGGCTACACATTTTTCAAGGGGCGGGAAGCGCTTACGTTGTTGTAGTAATTGGTGTATGTGAAATATATCAATTTTGTTCTTTTTTAATAATCTATTTTTTCCTCTCTATGATCTTTCTACATGGTGTTCTTTTTAACGAGAATCTGCATATCGGTGTCACTATTCCTTTTTGTTTACATATTGTCGGGTTTGTACTCTATCTGAGTACTCATGTTTCTAGTTATTGAGATAACGTCTTTAGAGAAAATTTAATTATTTTATGTTTTGTTGATGCAAAATTTCAATTTTCATTTAAAAAACATGACGTAAAATATTAACCTCTCTATTGTGCGTCATACTGTAAAATACCGATTAATGGTTTTCCTAGATTTATTACCCGTCTTAGACTACATTGATACCACGCTTTGAAATCAATGGTTGTAAAATTTCTTCACAATGTTTTCTTGGCAGACGATGCTAGTGCATCTGTCAATGTTCACCGACTAGACAGTGGTTATTCCATCTAAAATATATAGCAGGGACACAAAAGAGTACATGACTCTGTCTGACCGAAATATGGTATAAATAACTAGTCTTCTATGACCTGATATATGTGCTAGATGTCTACGGACCATTTGTTATTTCAATTCATATGTCGGATTGGATTAACTCGATAGCGTCCGTCTTTTTTCAATAACGTTCCGAAACGGTGATTTTTATTCATAAAAACATGAAACTCATTCAAACAATTTCTCTACATTTATAAACGTTGCAGCAGCTACCAGTGACATGTAGGTAGACATTTAATAATCTCCTGCTATGAAAAACGTTTTCATGAGGTCATGGCTCTAAAAAAATGTATACCAGTAGGATTGACGATTATCTTCAAATTCTAATACAATCAAAAAGTAATTATGTTAAGTGAAGAAAGATTCAGTGAAACGTTCACAGTCGATTTTTTAATCGCATAATGTATGATGTATGATTTACCGATAGGTGATTGTCAATTACGAAAGTCAAGAACAGTTTCTTGTTAAAAGGGGAACGTTTTAAAATCTAACAGCTCGAAATGCTAAATTGATGGTCACTTTTGTAAACATGTAATGCTTCAAAAGGCAAATGATATTGATCTAAAAGTTATTCACTTAAAATCACTTGTACTCGTTTATTTACCGAAACGTACACCTGCAAGGAAAGCATTGACGACTTCAATCCAGCATGAATTTGTAAATGAAAAACAAATAAGCAATTAGGTTCTACTACATCATTGGAAGAATGCTGACCTGAATCTAAATGCAAATAAAACTAAAGTCATGTACATAAACAGCAGATACCCTCCACAAGAAATCAAGGTAGACAACTCACATTTTGAATATGTAAAAAATTTCAAGTATTTAGGAAAATTATGGCTCGTACACAAAATATATCAGAATAAAATTGTGCATGGCCAAACAGAAAATGAGACAACTGATTAGTATTTGGAAGGACAGAGGTATTCCTAAAAAATTGAAAGTAAAAATGTTGAAATGTCTCATTTGGCCAGAGGTGCTGTATGAGTGTGAAGCCTTGAATCTAAAACAGGATGACAAGAACAAAATCAATGCTGCAGAGATGAGGTTCCACCGACGTCTTCTGAGAGTGAGTTGGAAAGACAGAAGAACAAATGAGATCGTACTGAGGGAACTGTCTGTGAAACGAAACATGCTGAGAGAAGTCGATGAAAGAAGAAGATTAAAATATGTCGGCCATACTGCCCTGCAAAAAGAACAAGGGGAAGACCACTGATTTCGTACATTGGGAACATCACTGAAGCCAGCAGATGGTGTGCGCTTGTGATGTCAGTTGGAGCTCCTACCGACGGTCGCGGCTATCGAGACAAGTAACAGGTAAAATTATGTTAATGTCGTGCGTCATGGTAAGGTCAAGGGTCATTTGCCGTTTATCATGAACATGGAGTGACAGCACAATGGTTCATTTTAATCATCAGTTCTGTTCTCAAATAGTTATTGATTTGACCAAAGGTTGATGAACTTTGATAGACTTTCAGTCAGAGTCACCAGAAAAACTACATGATTCTTTTTGTGGTAGATAATTTCAAAACTTGTATTTTTATACGGCAACAGGCAAAGGGATTAAAATTCCCAGGAATCTTACGCAGCGAACATTTCTCACGATCTTTATTTATATGACATCTCAAGTTCTTCTTTATCCTATAACGTCCAAGATTTTTGAGACTACTGTGCAAAATGATATAAAGATCAATAAGACAGGAGTGGGGTTGTTGTAAAATTGTGTCTGGACTCTTCTCTTTATAGATGTAGCAGGTTTCTTGAGTAGAAGATTTAGATGTGGTCGATGTTGAAACCATGATTATTTGATTACTAGTTTTGCTTGATTCATGACCATTGATGTAATCCATTTATTTGGATATGTCATGTAATTTCATGCGTCACAATGAAAGTGCACTTAATGATCTCTCTCATGATTGTAGAACGTTGCTAGCCCTGTAATTGGTTTCCCTAGAACAACCATTTCTTACGAAATGTCTTTTGACATCAACAGTGTTCATTACAAAGTTCAATCTTTGATTCTCAATATATCTGCAATGTATTCAATATCATAAATGTGTGTAACACTGTAAGTTCCTGGAAGTTTTACATGATTATGCTGTGACTATCAGTAGCCAGGCTAAGCCATTGACGATAAGCTTGTCACAAGACATGGAAAGATAAGATGTATACTGCTAAACTGACCTGACCTTCGACATCAAACTCAATAATTTGCGTCAACTCGCACAATAACGGATTCTGAAAAAAGATACAACATTTTTTTTAATGAATAGTTTTCCTAGATTTATTATCCGTCTTAGACGACATTGGTTCCATGGTTCAGATCAATGAATGTGCAACGTTTTTATAATTTTTTCAGTGCAGTTATTATGCTGCTAGTGCATCTGTCATTATTCAACAAGGGGACAATGGTTATTCCAGCTATAACAAATAGCTGAAAGAGAAAGTTTAAACAACACCGTCGGACCCTCGAAGGATAGAGAAACCAGTTTTACGACCTGACAGTGCTAGACGACTGTGAACCACTTGAAGCATAAGTGTATAAGTCAGATAGGATTGACTTGATAGCGTTCTTGTTCATCCAAAGTTCCTTTAACTACTGTGAAGAGTCAAAATTAGTTAAAGTGAGTGTGCACAAAGGCGAACAAGACATTTGTTTTTTTTAACATTAGTTTATCCTGCTTTGTCGGCTCAATCGAGGTTTTCAGCAATTGAAGTCCGAGATCAGTGCTGAAAAGGCCAACTAGACATTTCTTCTTACTATGTGAACAATCGTGTATTTTTGTTTGTCGGATTAATCGAGGTTGCCAGCTTTTTCGAGCGCACTTTGCTAATTCTTACATAGTGAGTAGTCTTTAACTACAATTAGTTATAGTGAGTTTCTGTAGTTAATATGTTTTTGAACCCTTTGACCTTTTTAGTCGGACGAACTACGAGATCAACTTCACTAGTGACATCTAAAACATGACGTGATTGGAGCTTCAAAATGGCCGTGCCCTTAACACAACGGTACTTTTAAACCAGGTACTCGACGAATCTAATCCAATAACATAAGTTAACAGACCGTGTATTAGTTTCTATGAGTTAGGTGCTAAACTCACAGACTTCCAAAAGAAACTGTACACTACATCCCTTAAAAACGTAACTTCTTTAATAAAGATCTGACAATAATATCATCCGATCATGACATACTGCTCTCACGTGCAGTACTCACAGTGGGGAAAGGATTGTGAGAATAGTAAATGTTCTGTACACAGGTACTGCTCTGACATTTGGTCCAGTTGCTAAGTACATAACTCTTTCATCAATATGTTGGGAAAACCTAACTGTTATTTATACAAGACTATATTCTGGCAAATCTTGCAATAGAACATCTCAAGTCTAACAAGCTAATCAAATCAATGTTTTAACACCGCGGTGTCCGTGCTTTTTTCGGATATGAATGTCATTAGACGAGTTTGGGGACACCTTGGAACCGCGACCTCCTAGACGGGTTAACCAACCTTGTTACCTTGAACCGATCCTTGTTGAAGACTGGAATGACATCAAACAAATTGCCTTGGAAAGAATTATCTATTCCATGAGACGTCCTTGAATGTTCAGACTGCAAGACGCAAACAAACAGATTATTTAAAACTGATTCTTTTTCACTATCCTTTCACTCATTGGTAATACTGCTAGACTGACTCGTTGGGCTGTATGTTAAGTTTTGCTTTTTTACTATTTGTGTTATATGACGATTGAAAATTCTGATTATTATATCAGATTTACATTACTAATAAAGAAGTATTGATTTTAAGCTAAGCTTCTTTTCAAGTGTATATACAAACTAGAGCCTAATACGCTCACCCAATTAGTCGTTTTGCTTGATAAGCTTCACCTTCCTGCAATTGTATCACCACACATAGTCGAATGTGACAGAGAAAGAAAAAATGTTATTACAAAAAATTGTCAATTTATTTAATGAAAGCAAAACTTGGCACAATTAAAAGTACACGGGAAAAAAAATGGCAAAAATGTTAGATTAAAAAAGGTACAAAACAAAGTTTCTAACAAAAAAAAGTTATAAAAATAAGTAGTTGCAAAATTAAAAATTAAAAATAGTTTCGAAACTAACTCCTAGCCCAAACACCCTACGATCGAGTCTTACAGCAGTGTGCAGAATATTGTAAATCAATGTTTACATTCGTGAACACCAATTTCTTATTTAACAAAAACAGATGCTAAGCCCTAATTTTTTAAGCAATTCAAGAAACAAAATAAGTGACGGGGATTCAAATCAAAGTCTCCTAAATGGCAATCCGTTACTTGTCTTCCTGAGCTACCTGGCTATCTGAACTAACTCACCAATAAATACTGCGTTCGTCAATGAGCTTTTTAGAGGGAAATTCTCGGTGACTCATGAAATTCACAGTTTCGAACTAGCTTCATTAACATTGTACACCATGCAAAAATCTGATTACATTTCATATTCTTTCAATCAAATAATATCAAAACTGCGAATTCTTACCTAAAAATATAATCGTTCATAAACTGAGAAAACATAATCTGAAAAAAAATTATGAACAATTTCTATCTAGGACAGATTTAATCGATGAAAAAAAAAATCAGGAAACAATTGTCTACTTCATCAAAGTAAAGTCGTGTGTCACGGTAAGGTCAAATGTCATTTGTCGAATAATAAGGAGTGAAAGAACATAGGTTTATTTTGTTTAATTCCGTTTCCAAAGAGTTAATATCCGACCAAGGTTGCTGAACTTGGCTAGAATGGAAGTCAGACTCACACGAAACACAAAAGGAAACTACAAAATATATCTGTGGCCCAGATATCAACGTCCCACTCTTGTCTTTTTGTAGATGCTCAAAAAGCAAAGGAAGTTAAGCTCACAGTAATCTTACTCATAAAACCTCCAACCATCATTACTTAGATGAGACGTTTTAAAAAGAAAAGTTATCAATATCTAGATTTGTCGATTTGAAAAACGTGAAGTCAGATATTTGCTTATCCATTGTTCCGTCCTTCTGTAAATCAATTTGGTGTTCTTCGAATAAAGAAGCCATGCATACAGGGACAGGTAATTAGTTCACAATATAGCTCATGCAAGAAGTATTTAAAAACTGTGTTTTGATAAATGTTTTGTATAGATGTATTACCCGTGTTTAACTGAATGTTAAATCTCTTCACAATGTTTTATGGTTAAAATATCATCATGCTATTTGATCTTTGAATGTCCACCAACGAGACAGTGGCTATTTCATTCTATAACAAATAGCCGGTAAAAGAAAGACTACACAACCCTGTCTGACACCAATATGTTATAAATAAGCAAGTTTTACGATTATGAGACACTTGAAACTTCAGTGTATGAGTCGGCTTGGATTTACTTAATAGCGTCCCTCTTTTTCCAATGACGTTCTGTGTTTTTGTAACTACTGTGCAAGCGGTACACAGATCAATATGACAGCATGATTTTGGTTCTTGTTATTTAATGTCTGGTTTCGTCTTTTGAAGATGCAACATGTTTTTAGTGGGGCATTTAATTGAGTAAGACGATAAGGCCACGCTCATTTCGTTAGAAGCGTTCTTTTTCTTTGATGATTTGATTTAGATTTGATTTATCAAATTATTGATGAGATCTAATTCTAGTATTTTGATAGTCATGATGATAATATGACATGAAACTGTATACGCTTTATCTTGTTTGTGTTTTAATTATTTCTCAATGTTAACTTAAGCAAATCAACATGGTACCAAGTGAGGAAGGTTGAGATAATTAAGCATTGCGTTGTCGCCCATTGACACTTTATAACAATTTTAGAAAAATCAGCCAATCTATGAATACGCTGATTAATTTTGAGTTCACGATAATCTAGACATTGTACTTTTCCTTGCCACAGACAACATTGTTTAGTAACAGAGACACGTTATCCCTTTATATTTCAATATTTAGTTCGTTTTTACCGAGTAACGTTCCATTTTTGTTTACAATTGTGACCTATATATGTTCGCAAGGGATTAAGTTTCTTGCTATGACTCGTTAAATGCAAATAAATCACACACAAAAGAATTGATCAAAACAAATTAAAAACAAATAAAAAACAAACAAAACCAAAATGTTTGAACCAGTAAGTGTATCAAGTGTCCTTGATAGCAAATATATATATAACGAAGAAAATTTAAATATAAAGGATTTTAAATTGTAGGTTTAGCAATTTTTGTATAGTCCGAGTTTTAAGGTTTTAGTTTCAAATTAAAGTTTACTTCTTGCTCGTAGTAATTCATTTTCGATTAAGCCATTCTTTAATAGTGATCAAAACTTGTACGATACATATTTATTTATTTTTGTAAATGTTGCTTGCTTCATGACCATTGATCCTATCAAACTATTGTGATATTTCAGTCAGCTTAATAAGCCAAAACTCAATGAATATGTACTTAATTATCCCTCCCACTGCTGTAGAACATGGCTACACTTGTAGTCAGTTTCCCTAGAACAAACGTTTCTTACGAACATTCTTTTGACATGAACAGTGTTCCTAATCAGATTTCAGATGTTAAATCTCAATATGTCTGATAATGTTCTTAATGCTTACAATGTACATATCACTCCAAGTTCCCAGTAGTTTTATTTGACCAAGCTTTGACAATCAGTAGCCAGGCTAAACCTTTGACGATAAGATTGTCACAAGAAATGTAGAGATACGATTTTAACTGCTTAACTGGTCTGACCTCAGCGCTGAAAAATCACCGATTGTTTTTCTTGTTCCACGATTATATTGTGTCTGTCTGTCTGTGAGTATGTATCTGTTTACGCGATAACTTGAATAAATGTGTTCGGATCTCTTTTATTTTTAGAAGGATGATATATACTGGTTATAAAATATTTTTTATTTAAATCCAAACATATTTGCGAAAAATTATCGGAGTTCTGGCCCTTATTGTTTTTGTTGCTATTTGTTCTTTGTTAATTTGGCAAAAAACAGGTCACATATTCAGAGTTAATAGTCTGTAATCAAGCAAAGATGCTCTTTTAGTGACTATCTAAAATTACCTTTTTACAGTTTTTTGAATAATCAAACTAAAAACAGAGTTATGGCCTCTTTGATTATTTTGATATATGTGTGTGTTAATTTTGTAAAACACGCTGTAGTCCTATCGTCAAAGATAGAAATCTGAAATCTTGCAGAGAGACTTAATTTGGTTCCCCAAAAGGTGTAACTGAATTCCTCAAAAACACATTTTTGAAAGAGTTATCTCCCTTTTATGATTTCTAGGTATGTTATTTACGCAGTGGGTGCATCGCTGGGAGTAAGACCTTGAAATATTGCACAAAAGTTCTTTCGTTTTGAAAAATGTGTTTACAGAGTTATTGCCTGTGAAATGTTCTTTGTTACCTCTGACTGATGTTCGTTTAAACTAGTTTAAGATTATAAGGCCTTGACAGGAAAATCTGTCCGTATAATTTCATTCTAGAAAGTGTGTAAATGTATCAATAATTACTAAGAAGTTATCTATGATCGTTACAAAAATAATTATGAAAAAAAATCGCATGTTTTACTTCATTCACCCAATTCAAAACATTATCCATCTTATTTAAGATGGTTAGTTTTATACTAATGATTACATTGATATACATGTATTGATACTCTTGACTTCTCCTATAAACACGCTCCACTTGGCGATACATATCTTATTGTTTGGGGATAAATAGGGACGACTTATATTACTCTAATACTTCATAGCTAACTTACTCTTTTTTGGGTGATCTTCATTTTTCATACGTGCTATTATTGTTATGATCAAACGACATTGCAAGATAACACAATCCACAGACAGTACCGTTTCGAATTAATAATTCGCATAAGTGTGGCTATAGTCATCAAACCTCTGAGTATATTCATAATGCATTGACTGGGACTCGAAACCTCGACCCATCGGCCCACAGTCCGATGTAGTCTCCATTACACTACAGCGCCTCCGATACAATGTGATCAGTAATTCACACAGCTACAAGAATGCTCTAACTAGTGTAAGCAACTTAATTCATTTTCATCAATAGAGTGTTGTTGTTAATAACTAGTTAAAATGGCACAAATTAAAGCTCATAATTCAATGTAAGTGATAGAAACTCGATTGAACGACACATAAAGGGTTGAGTTTTTTATTTATATATGTAATGCTTCAACTGAGATTTTATTGTTCATCTTCGGATTCAAATTCCCCCACCAACAAAAAATTAAAATTGGTCATGAAATGAAAAATATGCGTAAAATGAAAAAGAAAATAATCACAACATCGATCTTGGACAGATTCTCTTAAGGAAAAACAATTGAGGAAAAATGTTCTACTAAACTATGATAATGTCGTGCGTCATGGTCAGGTCAAGGGTAATTTGTTATAAATCATGAATGCAAAATGAAAGTATGGGGGTTAATTCTTATTCACTATATTATGTTAAGAGTTAATGGTTTGACCCAGGATTACTGAATTTGGCTAGACTTGTTGTCAGACTCACCAAGAAAAAAACATTAAAAATGTCCTCTCAGGCATCAACTTGCCAAACGTTTAGGATTCTTACCAATCAAATATTCATCAGTATTATTATTTACAAGATGTCTTTACAGGATTGCTACTTTTTATGTTTTGCTGATGTCAATCAATATTCAATCTAATCAAATATGTGCCTCTCTTTAATTGCGCTATACTAAATTATTGGGGTATTCTACGAATGCTATAAAGAAGGCATGCAAAGCAATGAAACGTTATGAACTCACAAACACAACAGATGCTTAAAAGATTGAAAATATATTTTTTGATTAATGGCTTTCTAAAAAGTTATTACCCATCTCTTAGTATATAGGTACGTTACTTAAAAGTAATAAATGTAAAACTTCTTCACAATGGACAGACGATCAATATGTAAGTGTATCTGTCAATATACACCAACGAGACAGTATTTATTCCATTCATAACATAAAGCAGGAAAAAAGGGAGAGCATAACTCTGTCTGACCCCAATATAGTATAGAAACATTTGTTCGACCTGATATTTATATTAGATGTATAAGACCCACTTGGAACTTTAGTGTATGAATCGGATTAGATTTACTTCATAGCCCACTTCTTTATCAAATAACGTCGCCAGTTGTTGGGGAACTTCTGCGTAAGGCAATATACGGATCAATATGACAGGAGATAGTTTGTTCTAGTTATGTGTCTTTTAACTTTTTTTTTATCAATATTCATAAGCAATATTTTTTCACTTGATTTGGTAACTAACAGTATTGATTGTATCCAATGTCATATTTGAAACTGTAAATATCTTTATCGACTTAGTTTGCCATGATATAGTGTGATTCATATCTGTTTGGCTTAATATAGCTTATTTAAGTAGCAGATACTACTTGGTAAAACATGCCAACTGATCATTTTAACAGTTATTACACTTATGTGATATGGAAATAGCTCAATGACTATCTACATCGATATAAACAATTAAATGATCGGAAGTTGATACATCCTGAAATGTATAGTTTATAATATTTTCCAATGTTCTCAACTTAGTTCAAAGTTTTGTTTGTATGCACATGGAACTCATTTTTCAATTACTCCATTGAGTAAAACCGCTGCAGCAGTAGCCAGTGAAATGAGGGTAGACATCCAAAAATCTCCGGCTTTAAATGCTTTCATGATGTCTTGACCTGTAAAATTGTCTTCCAGCAGGATTTGTCCGGGTACGACTTTTGTTAAAATTACGTTTTATCACCACAATGACCCTTATTAACAAGGATAAACACAAAAACAAAATTGCAAGATTCGGCCCTAGACCGCTGGACTATACACTTGCAACATAGCTGATACTGAATAACGACAAAAAACAGGTTTTTTTAGAAATGATTTAATAGATTTATTACCCGACTACCTTGGTACCAGGCTTCAAATCAATGGTTGTAACATTTCTTTACCATATTTTCTGGGAAAACGATCACGCTTAGTGCACTTGTCAAATTCCACCATCAAGAGAGTGGTTATTCCATCTATAACAAATAGCTAGACAAAGAAAAAGTACACAACCCTGTCTGACCTCGATATGTTTCACGACGTGATCTATATAATAGACGTATGCAGACCACTTGAAACGTCAGTGCATGTGACGGGTTAGATTAACATGATCGCGTTCCTCTTTATCCAATAACGATCCAAGAATTTTGGGAATAACTGTGCAGAGGATATACAGATCAATATGGCAGGAAATGCGTTGTTGTCAAACGTGTTTCAGTTTTCTTCTTTTTAAAGATGTAACATGTTTCCTGAGTAGGATATTTGATTGTGGTAGAAGTTCAAGCCATGCTTATTAGATTATAGTTGTGCTTGTTTCATGACCATTTTTGTAATCAAATTATTCCACGCACAATTGTATTTTGTAGTGGTATACTTTCTTCTTGTCTGTCTATGTGTCTGTGTGTATGTCTGTTTACGCGATAACTTGAGTAATTTTTCAAGTAAGATAGAAAACGGGAATAAAGATCCTGCTATTTAAATCCAGAAACATTTGTCAACAATCCATGCAGTTATGGCTCTTTTTGAGATTGTTTGCTTTATGTTCTATGTTAATTTGCAAAAAAGAGCAGGCTGTGGTCACATATTGAGAGTAAAGAATCTGAAATCGTGCATATAGGCTCTTCTATAGACTATCTACAATCAGCTTTCACAATTTGTTGACAATTCAATAAATAAACAGAGTTATGGCCTCTTTGAGTATTTTGCTTAACGTCTTTGTTATCTTTATGCAAAAACGCTGTGGTCCCATCATCAAAGATAGAAATTTAAAATCTTGCACCTAGGCGTAATTCGCGGGTTCCTAAAAGCTGTTATCTATTTTTTGGAGGAAAAACAATTTTTGCAGAGTTATGTCCCTTTTATGATTTTCATTTACTTTCTTTACGCATTGAAAACATTGTCTGAAGTATTGCACACATACTCTTCTAGGGACCTTCTAAAAACATTTTGTTCAACTTTTTGAAAAATATGTTTACAAAGTTATTGCCCCCTTACTGGTGTGTTCTATCTTCTTTGTTACTTTTGTCTGGTGTGGGTGGTTGTACTCTCTACGAGTACTCATTTTTGTAGTTTGGATATTTCATTTATCTTCATACGTCATAACGAAAGTGTACTTAATGATCTCTCCCACTGCTATAGAACATTACTAGACCTGTAGTCGGTTTTCCTAGAACAATCATTTCTTACGAAATTTCTTTAAACATGAACCAGTGAGCATACCAGATTGTAATAATTAATTCTCAATATATCTGATAATGTATTTCATGATATCATTGTTCATATCACTGCATGTTCCTAATTTTTCATCATGCTGTGGTAATCAGTAGCCACGCCGCTAAACCTTTAACGATAAGATTGTCACGAGACATGTAAAGATAAAGCTTTATACTGACCTGACCTTTGACATCAGTGCTGAAAAATCACCAAATGATTGCCATGTCACTGACTGCTATTTTTGGAAACGAGTTTAAGAATGCCAAGGCCTTGTAAAGAATAGTTACATTCCTGAAAGTGTACAGTTTATTTACCAATATTGTTCCCATAAAAAGAGATTCTGTATGATCATGACGAACCTTTTTCAGGTCGAAACTCGGTTGTGAAACATACATTATATATGTTACTTAAATTCGCAAAAAAAGTATTTAACTTTTTCAAGATGGATGCTTTAAGAATGTTATACTTATGAATGTATCATTATCCGCCACCAGAGGATAATATGACGCCTGTGTTTGTATGCCTGTCTGTGGTCACGATAACTTTAAAATTATACCCACTTATAAAACTTTAGTGTAATACGATGTTGTAAAAGCAGACGAAAAAGATCCTATTAAAATCCAGTAATATCTGTTAGCAATTGGCTGAGTAAAGGACATTTTTGAATATAATCTAATTATTATTATAATGGTACGCACATGTCCTCCATTACTGCATGGTATAATTGTCCTTTTGTTCAAGACTTATTATGCACTTTTATTGAAAGCAATAGTGCAACTGTCGCCATGCGGAAGTGTATTGTACATTTGAACAATTTTATGTGGTATTGATTGCAATCCAAGCAGCAATACAATTTTCTCGAGCTGTTTTTTATAAATATGTTGGCAACGTAATTTTCAATTATTTTATATTTAAGTTATGCTGACATGGTAAAGTAAGAGAGTGTTCTATTTTGCATAGTTTCAAATTTGAACTCTATCTAGAACTCACGTTTCTTGTTATTTGTATATATACATTCGTGTGACATCCAAATTCAAAGTTTACTTAACCGAAATATTGAAAGAAAATTGTGGCAAGAAAAGAGATGAGAAAGCCGGATTCAGTTAAAAAATAAATATTATATATGTCAATTATAATAATAATAATAATAATAATATTTTTATAGCGTCTTTTCCTGAAGTAGGCATTAGTCTTTTAATTTTTAAATCATTCAAATATACCAACATGAAAATGATAGCATATGGTACTTTTGAGATATTAACCTATTTTTCCTTTAAACGCCCTTTCCCTTAATAAAAACCAGTGTCTTGTGGCATATAACGAATGGCGGTGTTAATTTGAGTGTATACCAAAAATATGAAATCAACGTGCTTAAAAATTTCTAGATCAAGGTTTATATTGAAGGTAAAAAAACATGTTTCTATGTGTGGGTGTTCTACCCATACATGGAAACATGTTGTTGTACCTTCAATATAACAGGACAACGATTATAGCTGTTTCTAAGTAGTCTATTATTTCTGAGTTAACTATATCGAAGCATGGTGTTATTTTCTATACAATGTGCACAATTAATAATGTCTAATTGGTATTCATAATTCAATTAAGATTGATTAAAGATTTTCTCTAGCAGCATTTCCTACCGCTCAAAATACAACTCCTGTTGTGTACTGAGTTTCGACAAAAATTAATATTTATATTCATCGCGACGACCTTCCGTCGGAAACTCACAATTCCTTACAATGCAGTTTAGTTCCTTTTTGACTGCGTTTATAATGAGGATTAAATGACGAGGAAAGGCAGAACAATTTCGAGGATATCTTGTCTTTTCAGTTTTTGAGTCCAGGTTGAATTTTGTAATCTTCAATATCAAGCATAAAGACATACAAAACAAAGCTAAAAACAAAAAGTGACGTCACTTCAAAGGATTTGAAACCATAGTTCCGTATTATATTTACTAAAATGAAATTAAATAAAGATCCATTCAATACCGACAAATAAGTATAGGCGGACTTTGGAGATCTTGAAATTCCATAATGTAATAACATTTTCATTTAGAAAAAAGGATACACAAATGTTATGGAAAAGCAAATAAATCAAATTCATTGTTGGCGTGTTTACACTTACTTAAACAAACCTATGACTGTCACTTCATCAACGTTTTACTTTCTTGATTTAGTTCAATGTAAGGAATAGTTTCTTGGCAATCTAACTGTTGTCAATGATCTAGTTATTAAGCGCAAAACATAATGTAAGTGTTATTTTTTAGAATCTTTTTCATCAAAACAACGCATCGATGATTTCGATAAATTATGCTTAATTGGTCCTTATTTTAAAAAGAAACCTGCCAAGACTTTTGCACTTGTTCATGAAGAGAAAAAAGACGGAATCTGAAAACAACTACATTATCACAATGTCGCAAGTCAAGGTTTATAAGATGGTGTAATTCATCATGACAGGGATTGAAACAACGTACGTTAATTATAATCCTCAATATTATATACTTGAAGACACTTGAGTTTTACTGATGCATATAGGACCATTAAACTAATTAAAACATACTGCATGAAAAGGACAATAAATCTATCATGATAAAAATAATAACCTCGAAATTCTGACTTCAACTTCTTCGTTCACTGCGGAATGATCATTGGTCCGATCAACTTTGTAACGATGCAACACACTATCTAAATACATTCTGATCAATTGCTAGAAACGAGATTTTTCTATTCATA
>JAUUEB010015892.1:0-17032 GCA_032362205.1 Clione limacina
GTACTGATAATGAAATCTATTTGCACGAGCGGTATGCACCAACCACATTCCAGGATAGCTTTACACATTTTTTTTACATTGAAAATGTGTGTCCATTGAGGGAGTCGAACCTACAACGGTTTTGTCCAGCCACCGCCTCAAATATCACTCTATAGATCGGGTGACTCGATTGCTCGGCCATCCTGACCACGTAGATATTCTTAGCATGGGCCAAACTGTAGACCTTTTTTGTATGGGTCGAACTGTAGACCTTCTTGGTATGGATCAAGCTGTAAACTTTCTTAGTATCAGCCGAACTGTGGACATTCTTAGTATGGGCTAAACTGTAGAACTTCTAATTATGGGCCAAACTGTATAACTTTTAATTATGGGCTAAACTGCAGAACTTCTAATTATGGGCCAAACTGTAGATCTTCTTAGTATGAGTCAAACGTAGACCTTATAAGTATGGGCCAAACTACTGACCTTGTATGGGTCAAACTGTGGACCTAATAAGTAAACGCCAAACTTTAGATATTTTAAGTATGAGTATGGACCAAACTGCAGACCTTGTTAGCATGTTTATATCTGCATCTTGTATCCATATTATATTAACTTTTTCAACAATATTTATACCCTTTAATATTTGATTATATAATACCTATTTTATTGTTTAATTGTCTCCTCTTATGTTCAAGCCTCGTCATCACTAAAAATGTGTATAGCTTTTTTTCCACTATATTATGTATGATGCTTCTGAAGCTTTTCCCCTATTTATCTACAGTATGTTCCCTCTGTTTATAATAAATTACCACTATGTGTATACTGTCTAACACTAAGTGTTTATCTTTCAGCATGTAACCATCTATTTCATGTGTCCTTAACATGATATATGTCTTCCCTTATGTTTATACCTCCTTCCCACTTTCCCTCATTTTCCAGTTACGTGTCATCCCCCCTGCATGAACGGGGGCACTTGTGTGGGGCCCAACACTTGCAGGCCAGTGAAATGTCATACCCCCTGCATGAACGGGGGCACTTGTGTGGGGCCCAACACTTGCAGGTGTCAACCTGGGTACAGAGGGAAAAACTGTGAGATCCGGGTGGCGACACGAATGTTTATGCCTCCTTTCCCTCCTTTTCCAATGCCATGTCGTCACCCCTGCTTAAATGGGGGCATATGTGTGGGGTCCGACATGTGCAGATGTCGTCCCGGTTTTACAGGACGACAATGCCAGGTGCCGATGGCAAATAGACGTTTGTCGCCCTCTTATCCTCCCTTCCACATGCAGTGTCGTGAGCCGTGTTTGAACGGTGGCCAATGTGTCGGTCCCAACTTGTGTCGGTGTCGACCTGGGTACGTAGGGAAGCATTGTCAAAATTTGCTGTCGCAAAACAGTTTGAATCCTTATTCCAATCAATTCCCTATGGCGTGTCGACGTCCTTGTTTGAACGGGGGACATTGTGTCGGTCCCAATCAGTGCCGTTGTCAGCCTGGATATGGGGGGAGACAGTGCGAAAGTCGCGCATCTATTACACAACAATCTATGACACCGTTCACCCATAATCTTGGGGCTTGCTTTCCCCCATGCTTGAACGGCGGCCGTTGTGTTGGTCCCAATAGGTGCCGTTGTCAGGTCGGATTTGGGGGAAGACAGTGCGAAAACCGTGTGACACAACATTCTATGACACCCTTCGCCCATAATCATGGGGCGTGCTTTCCCCCATGTTTGAACGGAGGTCGATGTGTTGGCCCTAATCAGTGCCGTTGTCAGGCCGGATATGGGGGAAGACAGTGCGAAAGCCGTATGCCAACACCACATTCTATGACACCCTTTGCCCGTTCTCCTGGGGCATGCTTTCATCCGTGTTTGAACGGAGGAAGATGTGTTGGCCCCAATCAGTGCCGTTGCCAGGCTGGATTTGGGGGAAGACAGTGCGAAAGACGCGTGTCAACACAACAATCTATGACACCCTTTGCCCGTTCTCCTGGGGCATGCTTTCATCCGTGTTTGAACGGGGGACGTTGTGTTGGCCCAAATCAGTGCCAGTGCCAGACAGGGTATGAGGGTAGCCAGTGTGAAGAACGCGTATCAACACACCATTCGAATGCACATTTCGCCCGTATTCCTGGGGCATGCTTTCACCCATGTTTGAACGGAGGCCGTTGTGTTGGCCCAAATCAGTGCCAGTGCCAGACAGGGTATGAGGGTAGCCAGTGTGAAGAACGCGTATCTATTACGACCTTCGCTCGTACCCCTGGGACATGTCATCACCCATGCTTGAACGGAGGAAGATGTGTAGGTTCCAATCAGTGTCAGTGTCAGACAGGGTATGAGGGTAGGCAGTGTGAAAGACACGTGTTAACACAACACTCTAATACACATTTCGCCCGTACCCCTGTGGCGTGCCATCGCCCCTGTTTGAACGGAGGAAGATGTGTTGGCCCCAATCAGTGCCAGTGTCAGATAGGGTATGGTGGAAGCCAATGCGAAAGGATAGTAACGATGAGGCAGTCTAATTCGCCGTTTCCCCGTCGTCTATTTCGCCGTTCTGTGGCATGTCATCCCCTATGCCTTAATGGAGGCAGTTGTATTGGCCCAAATCAATGCCGGTGCCAGACCGGGTATGAAGGGCGACAATGCGAGAGGCCAGTATCAGTAAAGGAGACAATCACGTCATTCTCTCATCCTGACAATGACAATGAAGTTTTAGCGTCAGCTAAGAGATTTATCACGTCCTTCTCTAATCCTGCATTGTGTCGTCATCCCTGTCTAAACGGGGGCATTTGTGTAGGCCTCAACCAGTGCCGGTGTCAGTCCGGTTATCAAGGGGCACACTGTGAGACTCCGGTGTCGACAAAAGTGTTTATACCTTCTTTCCCTCATTCTCCAGTGGCGTGTCGTCACCCCTGTCTAAACGGGGGAAGTTGTGTGGGCCCCGACCTGTGCAAGTGTCAACCCGGTTATGAGGGGAAAACCTGTGAAACTCCAGCATGTAACCCGCCGTGTCTTAACGATGGAAAATGTCTCAGTCCTGGAAAATGTCAATGCAAATCTGGATACCAAGGGGCCCAGTGCGAGAGAGGTATGATGTTTTAAAATGTAATCTTGTAATGTGAAATGTGGTGCGTTTCCGAACTGTCTATTATATCCCTAGATTGTATATCTCTATATAATTAAATGAATACAACCGTGAAGTTAATTCCCCTTAACTAACGGTAGCTATGATGCATTCATTGCGCTTGTAGTTACTGTCTCGAGAGGAAAGTGGAAATAACTCCAATCCTTGTCAAATTGGTACACACCGATATCCGAGTTTTTAGGATCAGGTGTAGAATCTTGATTTTAGAGAAAAAAAATGGCGCAAAAGGGGTTTGATGTTCTCACCATCCGCTTTTATAGAGGTGGCTAACCGACTGATCTAGTCAGCTTCTTAATTGATATGCGCACAGATCATTCTAGTATTACACCTAACTGAGTGGGGCCACATAAGTTAAGTCATCAAATAGGTCACTGAAAACACGAGAAGGTTGCTTGCTTCAAATAGCTGGTTACTATTTCAAC
The DNA here is from genome assembly GCA_032362205.1 of Clione limacina. Classification (NCBI taxonomy): domain Eukaryota; kingdom Metazoa; phylum Mollusca; class Gastropoda; order Pteropoda; family Clionidae; genus Clione; species Clione limacina. The sequence goes on from JAUUEB010015892.1 coordinate 3,546, forward strand.
GATATGCTAGCCTTAGTCAAGAACATTTTTTCTGATAACTTTATAAAAACAGAGGTATGATTTAAAACAATATTAACGAATTCAAATGTGATATAAGTGGCTCTTGTACTTCAACTTTGAAGTTTGAGGTCATGTTCAATGTGAAAACATGTAGATATCCAGATGCACGTTTTGCGTCCTTTGTTTAAAAAGATTCACATGCTTGCTGTTTGTTTGTTTTACTAAAAAATAACAACAATTTTTCATCATTAGAAATCAGACCTACCAGTTTCCCTTTAAAATGTACCATCGATTTTATATCAAAATCGATCGTGAGAATCGATAATTTAGATCCTTAGGAATCAAGTAATTATAAATAATTATTATAATAAGTATTATTTATAAAAATAGCATTTTCCTATATAAATCCAATGCAGCTCGGCTCAGTTTTCTGGTTTCCTCTAATAGCTTCATCTTTATTATAGTTTTCATTCAAAACTACACCCTTACAATATTTTGATAATAATTAAGCCACTCAATTTTCTACAAATGGCATTGGAAAGTTCTCTACCCTGTCAAAAGGCGATGGATTGTTACCGTATGCCAATTTGAAAACTGGCTCGGTAATTACTCAGAAAATCATATTATTTTAAAGTGGAGAGTAATTGTTTAAAGTTTTGCATTAGTGAAACTTTAAACAATTATTCTCCACTTTAAATCTAAATTATAAAATAATGAAAAATTACACACCATTTAAGCATTTTCTAATGTTTTAAAACAGCCTTAATATCATCAAACTTTTTATTTTGGTCACAGGTGCTGATCAACAGTTTTTAATTACTTTATTCTAACCTAGACCCTTGATATGTACATCGATTCTCAGTCCACTACCTTTCGATTCTCGATACTTGATACTCAGCCAGTTTGATCCCTTCTTTCACTAAGAATCTGCGTATTTTGGGTATTGATAGCTTGTTGAACGTACTCTTCATTTTAACTGCGGAGAATTTAGGTTGTATAATAGGGTATTAGTAGCTTGTTGAACGCTCCCGTCAAGTCTATGAATCACCGATACCGATAGGATCGCCCACCCTTATATTTTTAACGTATGAAGTCTGCAAATAAAAATAAGTCGGAGTCAAACTCCTTGTTCGGAGTTTAATTACAGCGAAAAATGTTTATTTGCGTGATCTTTAAGTCAATTATGGACCTATTTGAACCATAAAAACAACGGATATAAACATACTGAAATACATTCGATGATGTAATTATATATGGCTAAGCATATTTGCATAATGCATTATAATATTTTTGTTTCGCTTTTATTAAAGATTCTCTTAAACCATCAATAGCCACCAAATATTTTTGATTTATACAGCCTGTATAAATAATATAGTAATAGAATCTTTAATGCTACTAAAAAAAGAATATGTTTCAAAATTAAACATCTTGTTTTGTCATACAGTTATTTTCCTCATTTTATTATACAGTTATTTCCCTTAGCATGTTCTAACAAAATCGGTATGTGTGAGTGCTAAACAAGCACACAATTATACTTTGACTAAAATGTATCTCTTCGGTCTAGTTTTGCATATATATATATCAATCACGCATGACATATGTCTGTGTATAACTTTTTTTTAGGGGGGGGGGGTGGCTTGTTTAAAGGGCCTCCAGTCTAAAACATAGTCCCCGGGTCAGCCACAACCCAGGTCCGGCCCTGGGCAGCCATATTTGATTTTTGCCCAATTTTACTTCATGGGGAAATTATTTTTTTATCAAACTGAATTTTAGTCAAGGTTATAATGTGAATCATTGTCAGTTCTTTGAAATGTGTAGGCAATACATTTCCTCAAATTAATTTGACATCATGATAATAAGTCATCAACATGAGAATAAACATTGATGTATCCTATTATTGCGCACCTAACACCGAGTTTTAAACAACTATTAAATCCACGTGAAATAGTCAAAATGTTTGAAAGTCTTTTGAAACAGAAAACGAACACTTAAAATCAACAGAACAACTAAAATGCATGGAAGTTTGTCTTTTTCAAAGAGAAATAAGATATAATGCGCAACGACAGGAACTGCGCAATAAAAGGAATCATGACAATTATATGGAGTAAAGAAAGTGAAACGTTAGGATAAAGATGTCCACGTCTTGTGATATTATATTTCAGAATTGTTGAGATATGAATTCTTAAAGTTCGATAATTTTTTTTAATAACCTCATAATATACACATACATATATTAATTTTGAATATAATACATTGTTTTTATGTATGTGTAGACAAAAACAGCATATTCTTCATTTAATTGCATTTTTCTCTCATTTAGCGCTGTGTTTCCCTCAATGCAAAAATGGTGGACAGTGTAAGAGATTCAACACCTGTAAATGTACAGATGGGTACAATGGTCATAGGTGTCAAGAGCGTGAGTATTACTCAGTAAATAAGTGTTTGAAGCAATTAGTGATTTAGTGTATTAGTGTGTATGTGAATGAGTTAGTAGGTAAATGTGTAAGTGAGTGCATGGGTGATTAAGTGAGTGAGTGTGTGAATGAGTGAATTAGTAGGTGAATGAGTGAGTCAGTCAGTCAGTATGGGTGATTTGTGATTAAGGCGTGAGTGAGTGAGTGAAGTAGTAGGTGAATGAGTGAGTAAGTGAGTGAGTCAGTGTGGGTGATTTGTGAGTTTGTTATTAAGGTACGAGTGAGTAAGTGTGCGAGTGAATGGGTAGCGATTCACTGTTTCAATTTGTGATAGATTGAGCTGAAATACTATTATATAAACTGATCGAGTGATGACAATGAATGGGTTAAACGCTCATGTTATGTCGTTGTTCAGTATCAAGTTATAACCCCTATGTGGTGACTGGTATGAAAGTCAAGTCATTAAAGTAAACGAGACAAACAAAAGTGACCAGTTTAATAAAAATTTAGAAAATTCATGGAATTGTTCCCTTATCCTAACTGTATTTCTTTGCTGTGTAGCAATGTGTCGTCCAGCGTGTATGAATGGTGGTCGGTGTGTTGGGCCAAACCAATGTGAGTGCTCCTCTGGTTGGACAGGTCGCCAGTGTGACCAACGTGAGTTGTTTTATTCATTTATTTGATGTATAAATTATAATGACCATATCACAATAACAACAAAAATATCACAACCAATCAGACCAAACCGTGTTACTGTAAAACTTAAAAAAGTACAAGTATCAAGTAAGGCCATCGCGGTATACCTTTATTAACTTCATATCAGTTTTATGCTTAGGCTTTATTTGAATTTTAAAACTTGTTAGTTGGTAGCGGTGATTTTGTCTCTACTACGGTGGGTTAATGAAGATATTTATAGATCATATTCAAAAGCATTTTGTGTAGAAATTGTTTTTAGCGTGTTGATGGAGACATTATCTATTAAATAAATCACATGTTTATGGGATATATATATCCATCTTGTTTAGTTCATGGGAATCTTAGATGCAACATAAATGGATCCATTTTTTTCATCTTCATCATATGTTGGTCTGGTAACTCAAATTGAGCATTTCACCAACTTCAATTGGGAGCTGATTATCAGATTACAAGGCTAATTTGGTAGAAGTGTCTGAAAAATTGGCATTTGAATTACAATCAAAAGCATTTCCTTTTGAATCCTTTGTTTTTGCAGTTTTGGTGATATTTGAGATAATTGGGGTTTTTTTCAATGTAATTTGGCGTTCAAAGCCTAATTTTCTTTTCTTAACGATGCAATCTCTCCAGCGATGTGCTTTTTACCTTGCTTAAATGGCGGCCTGTGCATCAATAAAAACGTTTGCGCATGCCCAGCTGGATTCACCGGTACAGACTGTGGTATTCCAATTAGTAAGTATATTCTTCTTTAATTAAGATAATAAAGAAGTATATTTTGAGACTCTTCGATATGACTTTTAGCAGAACAAACAAGGGATGTAACCATTAAATTACTAAAGGTGTCAAATTGTTCATGGTTGCTTCCCCTATCTGTAAGTCATCTCGCTGTATGTGACATTATATTCTGCCATCTCTATGTAAAAGGATAAATTATTTTAACCGTTGGAGTACACCAACAAGTCAAATTAATTTTCGTTACTGTAAACGTCTTTATTTTCGCGATGTTTAATAATTTGCGAATTGTCGGGTACTCGCGAAATCTAGCCCCTCAGGAAAAACCTGAAATCCTGATGCTTTATTTGGGAAGAAGGAACAATACAATCTAAACAATAATTATTTAGTTGTCCATGTTGTTGTAGTTAACTCCCATTTTTTTGGTTTTTGTAGTTACCTCCCGTTATTGATTGTTTTCTGTCGTGCTGCTTTCATCTTTGTTGTTATATCACTTGGTTTTTATTGCCTTTCTCGCTAGTACAAAATCAGTAATGGACAATGAAATTAATAAGCGGAACTTTATTGTTATCAATGATATTATCATATTGGAACTTTATTGTTATCAATGATATTATCATTATATTGGAACTTTATTGTTATCAATGATATTGTCATTATATTGGAACTTTATTGTTATCAATGATATTGTCATTATATTGGAACCTTAATGTTATCAATGATATTGTCATTATATTGGAACTTTATTGTTATCAATGATATTATCATCAAAACATCACCTGTGGACAAATTCGATCAGGATAAATAAAGTTTTGACCTTTCTTTCCCTAGGATCGTCTTACAGAGGTAGAAACAACAGAAACAACAACAACAGGAACAGCTACTGGAACAATCGAAGAAATCGTGGAAATCGTTACGCTTATGGTTGAACAAATGACAGTCAAACCTGTTCTGTGACATTCTTTTGTTAACATTCTTGTCTTTGTTATACAATATATTGTGCCTTCTTTGATGATAAACACACCATTATGCTTGCCTCCATGTACACGTTGTTTTATACTTTCAGAGTCGAATAAAAGTCATCTTTTAACATTATAAATAACAGCAAAACATGTTTTGATTATTTATTATTAGAACTGGGGCTCATCAATAGACTAAACCAAAAACCATATAATCTAATCTAACCCTGACCCTAATCCTAATATTGTGAAGTTTTTCCACACTCAGTCAAGCCTGGGATATAAGTCTGTCGCTGTTGTTCCTCAACAAACCCAGGTGTTATTTGGTACCAGTAAGTTATAACAACTTTAACACATTGACTCTATATGACAACCCCAAACGTCAATGTTATATTGATTAGTGGCTACAAGTCCTATAGATCGGTAAGACAATTCAGCCCTTGATATCATCACACAGGGGATCTAGTTAAAATTTAAATAAGTAAATAAAAAATAACAAAACAGATAAAGAATAAATGTTCATCTTTTTTAATGTTTTTATCATTTCATGGTTCAATTCATATGATATATGTACATAAAAGATGACAATTGACATGATTGCATCTAGAACCTTCTAGTGTAAGATATGATAAAACAAACATATCATTTCCATATGAATAGAGAACTATGTTTATAACATACTTTATTATGTTTTATTATCACTGGTTGAAAACTTCTGAGTAGAAACTGTTTAAATAAAACAACCAAATATGTGAAGTCTTTGCTATATGTTATTTGTAGCAAAAAACAGTACATCTATCATAATAGACATATGTAGACATATTTTGGCATATTAACACAATTCTACTGTTAAAACTAATAAAATATTATTTAATTTAAAACAAAGTGTTCTGCAATCAATGTACATAGTAAGACGGTGCTTTGCAAGCATCCAACATTTCTCTCTCGCATTCAGTAAATTCAAACAGTTTTAAATCAAAATTATTTCATTTATATCATTGAAAGACTCGGAGGTAGGTGTCGAAAACAATCCGTCTATTTTAAGACGTAATATTATTTTCTTTGTGATTTTTATACATGCATGTGTTCATCTAATTCAAACTTTTTAATAGTCATGACAACATTTTCCATCTGCACACATTTATACGCATACAAACAGATTTTAATTTACATGCACCTATAAGGCACAAGTATAACACATGTTTTTAAATTTTGAACAATAAACAAATAACAAAACACATGCATAATGTTCTTTGATATTATAAAGACCAGACATTATTATTTAACATATATTTCCTGGTTAGAAACTCATAATGTTCATGTCTTTTTTTTTAGATATACACATAAATATACATGACTTTGGCAAATAAAAAAATTATGACTTAATTCCGCAGTGGAAAATTGTTAAAACAATGTTGGCGCATGTCCCTAAGAAGACATGACTTATAACAATAACAGTGATAAATTAAAATACACAAAATCAAGGTGTATGGCTTCTTTTTAGCGGTTAACACAAGAGGTCTTGTTATCGAACCAGCGGGGCATGGGTTTCATGCTTTAGCCCCTTATAGATAAAACAGTTTTATACGGCTTCATTGGCCTTGTATGGTAGTATACTTGTGTAATGACATTGGTTTTTTAACTGTCACTCATAAATTCTAAATAACAGAGTACCTTCTAAAGCCGGATAGGTGCCAAAGTCTTTGTAAAGGGAAACACCAAATAATCATAATGAGTGTGTAAAACAGTGGCTAACACAAGATCAGTCCTCAATGTCCACTCTTGACCAAGTTGACTGACCATGAGTTGGTAGCGGGCGTACAATATTATATATATATATATATAATGTGTGTACACCAGTGTTACTGTCCACTAATTAAACATATTATTTGTTTCTTCCTGTTTAAAAACATACTTATTAACAACTTCATACCTCTAACCTGTTGCCATGGAAACAGGAACAATAAAACTATGATGATGATGATGATGATGGACATTTTCTTCTGTCCGCCTAGGCTAATTAGTACTCTGCATCTAGAAACAATAATCTTAAAAAAAGATAGTGTCTAAGATATGTCAGTAAGGCAACAGAGTTGAATGCCTCCAAAGAAGATGAGCATGATTGGGAATGTCTACTGGTTTACTGGAGTGATAAAAAACAACAACTCGTCAACTGGTAAATCTACAACAATTTTTATCTTTGAGCCTCTCTTCAAATAAAGTACTGTAAAACCTTTTCTTTGCGAAAGAACGAAATCAGCGAGGGACTTTTTCACGAATCACAGTCAGTCTTAAAGATGTGTTAGTCTTAATTTACAATCATTGTAAAGTAAAAGTATTTTTTCTAATTTGCAAAAACTTTGCCCTCGTGAATAAAAAGTTGTTTACAGTATTCAAAATGACAGCTGACCATACCACAAGTAGATATTGCAAACAAATTATGTCTGTATAAGACGACCAATAACAGTTTGATGTTAAACAAAATTCACATTACACCTATTCTACTTATCTTATACATGCATGGTTATATGCAAATAGAACCAAACCAATTAATTACTTTAGGTTTTTCAAATGTACAATGTCCCTTTAGTTTAAATTAACTGGAGATTATAATTATTTTAAATGAATACTTAAACTGGTACCATGCAACAGAGATGAACTCCTAGGATCTACAACAATTGTGCATCGTTCATTCCTCAAACTTTACATAAAGTTATAGTTTCTGTAAGGATAAGAGATCAATCCTTACATTTATACATAGTTAAATGTTTTAAAGAAAAGTTATGAATGAAAGGTCTTAGTTTACACAACATGGCATAGAGAATCTGTTTCCTTTACATCAACTATAAAATTATCTTGAATGTGATGGTATTTAAACAAGACAAGTTTTATACAAGTATGATAATATTTCAAAAGTCCATATCTCCTCAGTAAAAATGTTTCATCCTTTGGTCACGCAATAAATCTTTCATGTGAGGCATTGAAAACATTTGAATACTTATTTCTTGGTTGCTTAGCGATTACCTTTGCTTAAAAACTTAGTTTCACCAAGGCCACTCAGAAAATATAAATTTCAGAATTTTTTAAAACAACTGAACTTTCATTTGTTGTTCCAATTCGTAGTGCTGTCTCATGAGACGTGGGTTGATAAGATGCAAAATTTCAAGTCTACGGTTTAATCAGGGGTGAGAACTGCTCACATATCTAGATGTCTTACCTTTTAGCCAACAGTGCGCAAAACATTTTAATTTACAATTCCAAAGAGGCACATAAGATCATGTCCATAACAATACCGATATAACAATTTATTTGTGGTAAGTTGAATAAACACAAAATATTTGAGCAAATTGATCAAGTGAAAGCACGACTAAAATGATTTGTGAGCAGTCAACATTGTATTGAATCGTACAACAAACACTCTTTTTTTTCCACATCTTTGCCAAGTTGAAAAGTCAGACTTATAAATAAAAGAACCTAAAAATGTATGACTATATTTTTTGGAAAAACTAACTGAACACACTGGATATTTGGAAAAACAAATGATATTTTTGATCAAACTGGACGAAATCAGCAATCAAACAGTTTTTGTGTTTATCAATATCATGAACATACTCATTTTGTTGTTAATTAATTTTTATAATGAAAAGTGCAGAAAAAAAATTATATTTTAGAGCAAAATTCACAAGATGTTAATGGCATCAGTTAAAAGAAAACTTATATAATTTCATGACAAACTGTGGACTGTATAATATTACATTATTACTTAGTCTTAGCTGGTAACAATCATACTTGGAGCAAACAAAGCAAACTATAGTGATTTGTACAGTGAACGTCAAGACATTCAATTTTTTAAGAGAATTCGGATATTGTTACATTATCAAAGGAAAACATTGTTTGCTAATCTTATCAAATGAAACATAAAAGGTAACTGCCCCCCCAATCACAAAAAGTCCGATGGCCATCCACAAACGCTTAATGGATTATTGCTTGTATTTGTTCTTTGTCCTCTAACTCATACAGACTTCAGACATCCAAGAAGACATAAGAGTTTAACATCATGCAACAATTTGAATTTCAGAACTCTGTTTTCTGTATACATAGATCTGATCTGGTGCAAGTCAATTATGACACAAAAGGTCTACGCAAATCAAGGATCTTGATTCAATGTTACCTTTGCATAGGTAATGTACAGCTATGCATGAAGTGTCAGCCATGATGATGAAAAAGTCTTCTAGTATTCCCCATTTTTATATGCAAGGGATCTAAGATATGACCAGCATGCGCTACAGTCCATGTGTTTGCAACATGACTAGAAGGCAGATTAAAACTCCCCTGAGGAATCTGATACCCTTCATCTGGCTGGAAGCTTGTCCCAGGAACTTGGGAGCTGAAAGCAGCATTGAAATCCCTAAAATTCACACCTTAAATTAGACTTTAAATGACCTCCTGCTTGAAGATCTGTGCATTTGCTGAGGCCACTATTGCAGCAGCTTGTTCATCTTCTGTTACAATAAAGCCTTGCATTTGGTTGGGAGAGACTTGACCTCGACCTCCCATTGGAATGTGGCGTTTTACATAACTGTGTCCCATCCTCTCCCCTGCCTCTTGACCTGCCCTAGCAGCTGCTGCTGCTGAGCATAATAGCTGTGCTGCTGTTCCAGGTTGTTGCCTCTGGCCTGCTGTACTCTGCTCTGCCAGACTCAGCATGATGTGGCTGGCCTCAAGACTGCTGGTTGTGTGACCCATGTCAGCGTTGGTGCTGAAGTCACCAGGGTTGGATGTCAGAGTCATCATGTTGAGTGTCTCATCAGGATCAATGCCAGTCATGACATCTTCCATGGGTGGAGAAGCTACCATTCCACTGACTGGACTGTTGATGACTCCTGTAGACATGACTGGTGATGATACAATGTCTGTGGAGTCGGCTGTATTTGATCCTGGTGAAAAAACACAATAGAAATGAAGGCTTTGAAAGACGAGGAAAAATCAACTTCATTTCATGATGATTCAGTGTTCAAGAAGCAAAATACAGTAGATACGGGTTTCAACAAACCTGTCTGGACCAGCTCTTTGTTTTGTTGAATACAGAAGTTTGGCAAAGTTTTTGTATAGCTATCGTTGGAAAAATATTTAGTTTTACCAAAAGAATAAAAACCCACTCACATCACCATGAATGAATATATTTCATAGTTATTTTCCTTTAAAAAATATAGATGTAATTTCTAATTCCAAGCCTTTTTGTATCATTTTTCAACCGTTTTTGTTCTTTTCTCTGTCCTTTATGTATTTTTTTTTCATTTAAGAAGTCATTTTGTGATATTTTGTGGTTAACTAATTTGTTGAACTTGAACTGGTAAAATTTTTCCATTTAACAGAAACGCGTTTACCATTGTTTATAAAGGAAACATTTAGGGATTGACAGTTGTTTCATTGAAAGGAAATTTTTGTTGAACTGTAAATGTATTCTAAAGGTCTGATGCTTTATGTAAATAACGACAGTAAGATATTTCAAAATTTACCAATCATCCTCAATTCCACATTTTTATAAAGTAAATGGTTATATGTTACTATGTAAGTTTAAATACTATTCTGAATTGTCAGCCAGAAAGGTATGAGAGGAATTCAGAAAAAGTAAAAGATTTAGACATGCAAACCCAAAGCTATAATATACTAACAAACTATCCAAACAAAAATTCCACCACACATCTATGAAAAAAACAAATCAATAAACCAGCGGGTCTGCTCAAAAGGTCTCAATAAACTTGACAATAATTCTATTCTCTTGTAAACATACCTCCTAGCAACATCTCTGTCAACAAGTTATCAATGTGGGCCATACCAAACAATTTAGCAAATTGTATCTGTTCAATCATTCGCCAGCATATTGACTGCAGTGATGGAAGCAGTAGAAGGATCTCCCCAAAGCGACCTCGACTGTCGTACTGGCGGTCATTGATGTAATCTTCAAGGTTCATCTGGACCTGGTAACGGAATTGCTTCACTTTTTGAATGTTGGTCAAACCTTGAGCAACTGAGGATGGAAGAAATGTGGATATGTTAAATCATCATAGTACATATGATTCACATTTGCAATATATTTGAGTAACAAAAACATAGACGACGACAAAAATGTTTTCTCCCCTATTGATGTGCTCTCAATATGTGGTTTTAAATTAATACCTTCAAATCTTGGTCAATTGTTTAAGTTATGATATCAATAAAACTGAACACAAAATTTAAACTATGTATTTTCAAGGCTTCAAAGAAGTAGTAAATCATCTCTGACAGTAGTAGATGCATAATTCATCAGATGAATTAGAATAACAGACACAATTCTTTCAAGTAACTCAAAGAATTCACTATAAATATTAAATAAAAATATTACATTGACAATGGTTGTATGATAAATACACATAGTTATAACTTAAATGTACTCACTGGGGTCAAAGAAGACAAGGGCCTTCAGACAGGCAAACTCAGACTCGTCAATCTGAACATCTTTCATTGGGGTTACGATCTCATCCAGGATACGACTGGCAATCTGGGCAACATCTGGGTCTTGATTATGCCGGTTGATTATAGAGTCGTTGCTTAGCAACAACAGATCCAACAAGGGAATTGACCGCTTGGCCACGCCCAGAATTAAGTGCTCGCCAGCATGAGCTCTCAACAATGCGACCTATAGATAAAAAAACGTTCATGTTTTAATTTCACATATTGCCATTTATTTGTGTAATCCCCAGGAAAATCTCAAATTTGAATTCTTTTCCCCTTTTTTGGCTAAAGAAGTTCACAATGGAAGCCTGCCTGAGGCCTTGCTTAAAAAACAACAGTTCTTTAAAGTCTTGAAGATGCTCAATGTAAAATTCAAACGCAAAATAAAATTAAACATCTTAATCAGGAAAAAAACAGAGATATTGAAAATCATTTCAGATTTGCCAGATAAAATAATGATACTTCACTTGGCCTAAAGAGGTTAGCTACTCTTCTTTGCAACTGGCCGTAGAGGCGACGGGTTATGTTTTTAAAAACAAAATATGGTTGAGGCTAGATATCGAACCTGCAGTGTTCTTGGTCATAGAGAATGTTGTTCTATCCAACTGAGCTATCTACACCCCAAACATATAAGTTTAACAAAGGAAACAAGAATTGTAACTAACCTGATCATCGAGTGGCAGCTCACAAAAGCAAGGTATAAGTTTTGCCCACTCCACTAAGACTAGGAGTTGTTGTTTCATTGACTCGGAGACATCTTCCAATGTAGCGCTTCTTTTACTGGCCATCTCCAAGTGTGGCATCAAGCTGATATTCTGTAAGTCAATCTGTATTTGAGACAATGCAGGAAGTGGAAGGCAAAATGTTAGTCTCAAGCCCGATATAAGATGTGAGGCTCTAAGCAAAGCTCAATGAGGGATTACAGTCATTACTGATACACAAATCTACTAAAAAAAGTATTATAGTTTGTAACTTGTTAAGTTAAAAAAACATTTAAAAGCTTAAGTACTAATGTTCAAAATTTATTAGTACTAGTCGACGCTATTGATTTTATTGAAGTTACGTTGATATTTGAGGAAGCAATTGCTTATATTGTTAACAATAATAGAAAAAATAATAATAACATGAATATATGCAAAATTGTTATTAAGCAAAAAGAAAAGTTATTAATAGAATATTCTCAATAAAATCATTTTATGGCTTTATGCTTAGATATCAACAATAATATTTGAAACCATCTTTGTTATATGTCAATAGTATTTGTTGGTTTTGTAGTCCACTATCAGCATTGGCTTGAATGAAGTCAACTTTGGTTTGGTAACTTATTGTACAAAAGTGAACTGTTTTACACATGTTTTTGTTATATTGGTGCCTATAATTATTTGAATAAAAAATCTTATATTTGTTTAGACTGCTAGAGTGATAGTGAAATTGTATATAAATATTTCCCTTTACAAACCTTATGCCTAGAGACAGTCTCAGCATGTAGCAATGTGGCTGGGGCCAGGGCACTTGTCTGACTCACATCTTCATAACTTGTACGACGTACACTGATACGATCACGTTCATTTTGTACAGCTGAAACAAACAGGGAGACAGAGTGTTAAATGTATGTTAGTTTCATAAAGAAGATAGAGACAGTCACATAAGCGAGAGAGGAGAATACATATTAATCAAGTAAAAACAAACAAAATATTTTGTGAAATTAATGTTAAGTCTACTTTTAAGTTAAATACATTTTGACAGTTATGGCCCCATTGAGTATTTTGCTATATGTATTTGTTAATTTTTTGGAACATGCTGTGTTCTTATCGTCAAAGATAGAAATCTGAAATCTTGCTCAAAGGCTTTTTTCGTGATTCCCTAAAAGCTGTAATCTCAATTTTTGAAGAAAATTTTTACAGAGTTATGTCCCTGGAGTTGTTTGCTATATGTTCTTTATTACTTTTCTCTGATGTTTATGGTTGTACTCTCTACAAGTACTAAGTACTCATTTTTCTAGTTCCTTAATCTTACACTATTGGTATATAAACTACCACGTGCTTAAATCTTTGTACTCACCTTCTTTCTTCATCCCAGCCCTGAAACATTTACGTAGCCGACAATATCTGCACTGGTTACGTTTGTCTTTGTCGACAATACAGTTCCTGTTAAAGCGACATGCATACTGGTGGTTGCGACGTACACTACGTCT
>JAUUEB010016003.1:0-17029 GCA_032362205.1 Clione limacina
TTCAAAATACTTGGTCCTGCGTATTTATTTCAATTAATTCAAGCTGGGAACATGTCTTTATGCATAGTCACTATAACCCAAATGACATACCATCAGTATGTCACAATCATCAACATAGAGGTGTTATGTCTGATACAGATAGAAAGGTGAGTTGTCGTGCATGCCAACGACGTATGTCACGACATTTCACGATACCGGCAGACATATTGTCGCCAGATACTTTCACACGTCATCGGAATTTCTTTGTTACGTATGCTTAGTAAAGTTAAGAGAAATGTAATGAAACCGATGATATTACGTATGAATGACCAAATGACAAGTGGGAGGAGTTTGTCACGTCAATCATTATTACGTTGTCCATCCGTCGTCATGGGGTGGTGACGTAAGGCTATGTCTTCTTTGTTTTAACAAAGTTTATATTGAGTCGACCCCTGGTTTCTTTTCATTTCGACGGATTTTATCAACTGTGTGATTTCGCTAACAGTGAAAATAGCAGAAACTAAAATGGATATGCCAGAACTACTTACGCATTGGATTAAATTTTACTTCTTGTGAAGCCGTGCAAGATTACATGGACAAGTAAGTTAGATCATTTGTTTCTAATTTTGTTTGGTCTTTGGGTAAATTTATTTCTACAGTATATAGTTAAATATGTTGCCACCTGATTTTTTGTAATTGCCGTACCTCCAGCCCGTAGGCTAGAGATACGGCTATATCCGTATCTCTAGCCTTGTCAATTTTTTTAACTTGTAAAAAAGCTGACATAATGACTTGAAAGTTTGATATCATGCTCGGTCATAGCTGACAATCACATTACATATGGTAAGACGATTTCTGGTTTGAATGAGTTTAGACTAAGTCGAGTTTAAAACCCTACAAACACCAGGGGGCGTTACGCCCCTTAATCGTCATTTTTTATATTGTGCCCAAACTAATTAATAAATCTTAAATTCCTATTATGTTATCTAATTCGCGTCTTTCTTCTAAATGTCGCAAATAAACAGTTTGTTAAATCGGTCCACAAATAACTATTTTCCTTAGTGTTTTAATTCTGATAACTAATTTATTGACGTGCTCTTGGGCGATGAGGTGCCGACTGGGGTGGATACTGTTCCTCTACCACGGCCATCTTTGTGGCTCTTCCATCGTACTCATTGACTCATTGACGACTCACCGTTTGCTCTGTGTATTTTAGTTTATAACGTACTGAACTTTGAAAGAACAGATAATGAATAGAAAGTAAAGAACATTTTATATCATTTTTTTAAATTAACTAATTTGCACAAAACCCATGCGCTTCACACTTTAAAAAAAAGTTTGAGGCACCCCAGTATGGTTTCAGCTCCATAGTAAGAACTTAAGAACTGTCAATAACATATTTACTGAAGCGCGTGGGATTGCAAGGGATAGAGAAAAACATGTGAATAGTTGGATTGTGTAATGTCACAGGTATAGGTAACGAAGAGGTACATTTGTTTAAAATAAAGTAATAAGAACTTCCCGTTCGCTTGCTTTTTAAGTGCATATTATGCTAGAAGCGCTGGCTCGATTAAGATGGCGCTTTGACACGAACTGGACATAGGATCATATAGTAAAATACTAAAAATCTTAAATAAAAACCGATGTTATGAACCAAATTACACCAACAGCTTAACTCTTAGGCATACGGGATCGGGGGGCTGGGATTCGGGTGAAAAATTCACAATTTAATTATACGTTCTTTGTTGAATTTTCCAAATTTTCATTGTCTGGGCATTACATATCGAGCTCAATTGTAATTCAAAGAATATTTTCGCATCTTCGGAGAATCGTTCGGCTAACTAACATTACCGAGTTTGCCAACTGTTAAAGGGACTTAACAGAAATAATTGTGATATTGCAACATGTTCTATGAATAGATTTGCTTGAGCTTTGAGTTCTGCGCTTTATTATACGCTGTAAACGAAACCTCATGTTTCAATTTCAAATTCGTACATTATTTCCTAAAGAACTACAAATACATGCAAACCATAAAAATACATTCATTGTGACTAAGGTGCCAATGTTCAAGCTTTTTAGTCGCTGGTGGTCTCTTATGACAGGCAATCAGGGGTTTGATCCTCTAAGTGATGAATACGTTTAACTTAAAAAATCACATTTCCACATAGACATGCCTTAGTTGTTGATTGAACAAACTCCACACGTCTTGGCACATTTGTCTTTCATTTGGGACATCTTCCATACTTTTTGATAAGGTTTGAAAGGTGTGTCCTTATCATCTTTACAATTTGCTTTCTGTGATAATTAGAATAATTTAAAAAAAACATTATACTTTTTTAGTCTATTTTAATATAATTTTACTTTGGTCATTCATTATGAAAATTATGAATTATGTATGTGTTTCAGCAGCACATTCATCAATTTATGTGAAAAGATGTGACATGTATGTGTTTCAGCAGCACATTCAACAACTTAATTGGAAAGATGTGACAGGTATGTGTTTCAGAAGCACATTCATCAACTTATGTAGAAATATGTGAAAAAAATGTTTTTAAGCAGCACATTCATCACCTTATGTGGAAAGATGTGACAGGTATGTATTTAAGCAGTGCTTTCATTGACAACTTTCAAAGATTTGTCAGGTTTGAGTTTAAGTAGCGCATTCATCAACATCTGTGAAAAGGTTTGCCAGGTATGTGTTTAAACAGTGCTTTCACTAACAACTGTAAAGAGGTTTGTGATTTGCTCATATTATGTCCAATTCATTTGTTATTTATAAGTCATAGGGTTACCGGAGTTCGATTCCCAGTTATGGTTAATGTCCCCATTACTAGGGGGAAAGAGGGTTTAATTGCAACAACCCCGTGACAACCGTGATATTTATTGATTTCTATTTGATATAGAAGCTTTTTTTGCAATCCCCGAAATAAATATCCGGAACGTTTGGTTAGCAGGGCTGACCTATGGTTAAAATAACCCATCTAAGTGCTCAAAATGGTTGCAATTGCAAGGTGTTGCCTAGACGATTACAAATTTTTACATTTTTTCGCTACGGCATTGGTTCATGAAGTATGAATTCAAGCTTGATTAAGACGACATCAAGCCCGATTCTCACGATTGATAATGTGAATTTTAAAAATTTGCGTTTTTTTATGAGTAACATATAGCATTCAGCATTTAAGTCAGCTTTTGGAGTCAGTTATCAAGACCAATTCTGAAGACTGATAATGTAAATTTTAAAAGTTAGCGTAACTTCATGTTCAGAACAAATAAAAAATTATATTGGCACATCTTAATCAGATCAAACCATTTTAGTGTCTTTGGTTGACATTAAGGTATGCATTGACACTTGTCGGGGGATGAAGAAATGGCTTAATTGCAACCACCCGCTGACTTTTATTTATCGCTATTGTAGGAAGAAACAGATATGTGTTTAAGCAGCGAATTCATTGACATATATGTGGAAGGATTTGACAGATATGTGTTTGAGCAGCCTATTCATGCATATCCTGTGAGAGGATGTGACAGGTATGTGTTTAAGCAGCACATTCATCAACTTATGTGGAAATATGTGACAGTTATGTGTTTCAGCAGTACATTCATTAATGTATGTGAAAAAATGTGACTGGTGTGTGTTTCAGCAGCACATTCATCAATGTATGTGAAAAGATGTGACAGGTATGTGTTTCAGCAGCACATTCATCAATTTATGTGAAAAGATGTGACAGGTATGTGTTTCAGCAGCACATTTATCAATTTATGTGAAAAGATGTGACAGGTATGTGTTTCAGCAGCACATTCATTAATTTATGTGAAAAGATGTGACAGGTATGTGTTTCAGCAGCACATTCATCAATTTATGTGAAAAGATGTGACAGGTGTGTATTTCAACAGCACATTGATCAACTTATTCTCGACAACAAGAATTGGTGTAGAGTGTAGAGTGTATGACGCTGCTCGTTTGTGTGTCTTGTGTGTGTGTCTGTGTGTGTGTGTGGCCACGATTACTCAAGAAATATACCACGATTTGCCGTAAAATCGTGTACAAAGTTGTAAATCAACACGATGAAGACACCTATTTAATTCCAGCAATATCCGTTAACAATTGACAGAGTTATGGAATTTCAAGTAATTAACTAAGAATGATAGAGATCATGGGCGTAGGCAGGATTTTTTCCAGGGAGGGGCAACATTTTGAAGAAAATATCAAGCAATGTGAGCTCCAATCCGAGCCATGTAGGAGGGGGGGGGGGTGAAAAGTGCATTTAGCCAGGATTTTGAAATGGGGAAACAACCTTGCATATGATCAAAGTAATGGCCGCGAAGCGGCCGAAACTTTTGAGATTGGTTTGAAACGATGCAATTTTAGAGCAATTAATAACACATTATCAAAGAAATAGCTGCGAAGCGGCAGAATCTTTTTAGATAAGTAAAAAATTGTGCAAATTTAGAGCATTTTGGATGTCAAAATGACTATCCCCCATGTCCCATCTGGATACGCGCCTGCTCAAATGTATAATTTTCTTGTTGAAAATATCCTGTTTTTTAGGATCAACTACTTCTACCTTACATTCTACGGTGCTGTGCCTGAAATTTTTGAGCATAGGACAAAATGTCCTGGATCAAAAAACTATAGGACATTTTGTCCTGGATAAAAGCTTCAATAGGACATTCTGAACATTCTATACAGCAATACAAAAAAATGCGTCAAGCAAGTTGTATGTTTAAAGTCAACGCTTTATTCAGATCAAAAAACCAATTCATAGAAGTGGCCTGAATATCAATAGTAATCAAATAGGTTTTTTATCAACATCTTTTGAAAACATTTCGAAAACCCATGCATTGTTTTGAAACTTCTGTATGTGGTTCTTAGGGGTGGCACCAGGAAAAATTGAAGGGTAGGGGCTTGACCGAACCACCGCTAGGTTGGGTCGTACCCAGGATTTTGAAATGGGGGGTGGGGCAAACCTGGATATTATCAAAGCAATGGCCGCGAAGCGGCCTAATTTTCTGAAATTGGTTTAAAATGATGCAAATTTAGAGCATTCAAGAGCATATCATAAAATCAATGGCCGCAAAGCGGCCGAAATTTTTTAGATTGTTTAAAAATTGTGCAAAGCCTTCACAATTCCTAGAAACGGGTTTTCTACTTTCCACAGTTTCAGTTTGAAATTGGAAGGGTCGTGGTTTATATCGAGATGTTTTATGATGGAAGAATTCCATTTAATTCATATCCTATATTTTGCGATTGTCCGTATGGCCAACGTTGAATAGGACATTTGTCCGCTAGAGCTTTGTTGTATCGGACATTTTGTCCTGGTTGTTTGTTATCGATCGGACATTTGAGATTTCTATCCGTCAATGTCCGGAATTTAGCACTACAGGAACAGCACTGCTGATATAATTTTATGCTTACTCAATACATTGTATTGCATGAAAAAGAGTTTATTTCATAGCAGGGTGACTGTCAACCTTACAAATTTTGTTCCTGGGGAAACATCAGGAGAAAGTTTCAGCGGTTCTAACACAACTACACACATTCTTAGTAACTATAACATTAGAGAGTTGATACAATTTCCATGGGGAACATGTTGATTTCTAGGGGGGGGGGGGGGGGGGAAGCACCATGTTAACATTTCCGGGAAGGGGTAAATCAGTGGCAGCCACACTGTCATAGGGTAAACCAGGATAGAGATGAGTATTGCTTAAGATCATAAAACATTGGTAAGTGTAGGAAAAATCAGATGCTGGGATGATTGATACACATTTACAAATTCATACTTCTATTTTTTGATGATGCATTTCTTGTCGGAGTATCAAAGCGCTTAGGTAAGGGGGGAAGCAGCAGATATATAACTAGGAATAATGAGTTGTGATTGACAAATCTATACAGGCACAATATGGATTTTGTCCTTGATCATTGCTCTGCATTTGACAATAAACTTCTTTTTAATGTTTAAAATAGTTCATAAGATTAAACAAACTTCTGTATAGTATTCATCGTTTCACAAATAACCTGTTCACAATGGCATAAAAGACTGGAAATCAGTATAAAATCAAAAAAATATTAGTGTAAATAAATTGACGCGTTAAGTGAGTAGAATTAGGAAACCTGTGAACATTCAATGATAAATGAATGAACGAATACATTTTAGAACCGTGAAAGTCGCAATGATTGCCATATATTATTGGTCTTGACAGAAAAAAAAAAAAATCATTTGTTGCCAAAACATTGTCAAAGAGTCACCCAATATGTTTTATTATCAATCAGGAGCAGTTTCTATCATCATTATTGTAAGCACTATCATTTTCACTTTCATCATGGGTGTCAACATTGATAATACTGCCAACCTTAGTGATAATTAAAGCTATTTGTTTTATTGTTACAACTTTATTCATAGGACAGTTGATTGTTTTTTTCTCCTTCTAAATGAAAAAACTGCATATTGACTGCAAAATCAGTTAATTAAGAAGTTGACTTCGTTCAAAATATAAGCGAATAATCAATACAGATGGACAAACTGCATACATGTGTGTATTGGAAGCTTGAGAAATAGGACGTGGAAGTTTATTTGTATGCGGTTAAATATGAAACAAAGTGATAAATAAATAAAAAATCTTTATAATCAAATAAAAGAATTAAAAACATAAAAAACAATACAAACTAAAGGTTTTGGATGGCTGGATATTTCAGGTAAGCATTTATTATATGACAGGCTGAGGAAACTTTCCAGATCCCCTGGGCATATGAAGTATGCAGGAGAAGAAACAATGTATTATTTTATTTGTAACTTAAGATGAAAACAAAATCAGTAAAGAACCTTTTGTATAAATCTTGTTTGGTTGAGACTAGCAATATACCAGACAGTTAATGCTAGACAAACTACATTAGAAGAAGATTCTTTTTAAAATATATAATCATACAGTCAAGAATGATGTTCATTACTGATGAGAACCATTGAAATAAGTATTGTATCTTCTTTTTAAATAGAAACAAGCTGGGGAGGATATCTTTTTAAGTATAAGTTTGAACTGTTGCAGGAAATTTCAGCATTTTGGGAAAAATTTGTCATTCTTACAGTCAGTGGCGTGCCCTGACTCTGAGAAAATGAACTCTGAGAAAACAAAAACACATTTATTTACCAAAAAAAATTAACAAATTTCATTTTCATGAATTTCAGAGCAGCCTTTCGATGATAAATGTTAGTAAAACATCAATGGTTTTAGTTTTCTTTAAAAACCATGCTTGAACCTCTTTAGTAGTTATTATTGCTGTCATGCATGATAAAACAAAATCAATAAATTAAAAGTTTAGATTTGATAACATAGTTTTATTTAACAAATTCAAACTTTAGAATTGAGAACTGATTTTTAAAATTTGTGTTTACCTTAGCGGGAGTGAAATAACTTAAAGGTTTTAATGTACCAGTTTTTAAGTCAAAACTCTGAAAAGTAGATTTCATGTGCGGGTCACTTTTGCATTACAAAAAAATATGATCAAAAATGAAATATTTCAAATACCTTGCCCTTCTTTAATTCTTAACCATTTTTATTAGACGCTCTATCCAAAGGGCACAACTCAATAACAATGAATGTCTTTGAAGAGTCAGTTGATCCACTAAAGACATCTTTATCAAATCTATTTGACAGTCTATTGAGTCTTGACATTTCTTAGAAAACACACATCTCTCTCCTTCTCTCCCTCTCTCCCAATACTTCAATACTTTGAGGTGACAAAGACAATATTCAGTATTTGTTATTAAATACAATTAATGCATTATCTTCAAACTCAATGATTACAGTTTCAACCACTCTGCTGCTACTTTGTTACATCTGTTCAAAGGAGGTTTTTACTCAAGATAATGTGCCAAAAGCCAATTGCATATTCCTACTAAATTTTGGATTTCAAGATCAAGCTCCTTACTCCCAGAGATGGCCAGAATTGCTGCGCTTGGCGTTTCATTGTGAAAAGTCCAACCCATGTAGCGTGGGCCTAAAACTATAAAGGATGATGATGATGATACAAGCAGCGAAAATATCTACTTATGAAATACAAGATGGATACAAGTTATGATCAAGCTCATTTCTGAATCTAATTCATTGATGAACAAAATATAGTATACTTACAGTATGTGCTTCTTAGCAATATGCTTACTACAAAGACAACTACTAGCACTACCAGAAGAGAATACTGTAAACCATGATTTTATTTCAAGTTCTAACATTACAGTTTTTTTTAGGATATGGGATAATGGTGGAAGTAAGGAAGGGGTGAATGATAACTCAGCATCAAAAACAGGAGAACTTATAGACACATGGAAACACTTGAGCTGCTGATGTTTAGACTGCTTTTATTTAGGGAAATAAGTTATTTGAATAAGCCCATAACATGTACTTAGTACCTGCTCTTTGTATAACAATAGAAAATGAAAGCTCTGAGCATAAACCATCTGCTTTCTTGTTGATGATAAAATAAATATGAGACCTAGCTCAAAATGAGTTTAATCCCACCACCACAAAAATCATTAATACAATGATAGATTAGTGTTAAGAATGAACCTGAAATTCTTAAATCAATAAATAATATATTTCTCCTCACACCACATGAGGGGAAAGACAGTTTTTTTTGTCATCAAACTATCACTGTTTTAAATTGTTTATAGCAATTCATGAGAGAAATACCATGGCTTACAGTAAACAGAGGAAAATCAGGTAAAAATGTATAGTAATCTAACATATTAGTTTCCTTTTTTGAAGAAACCAAATCATGTGGGTGGTGCACTTACCCCTAGCTCCACACCAAGGTTTTCATGGCTCACTACCCCAATAAAGTGGGCTTTAGGGGCCTACATGATATATCAACAATAGTGGAAGTGGGACACAGGGCAATTATTAGAATGTTTTTTCTTTCTAATTTACATTAAGTTTTACTTTCACAACCTTACTCTTTTGTCCTGATGATGCTTATTGCTAACACTTAATAGATTGGTTGATCAAAAGATTTGACAAAGTAACAATATATTTCAAATTGAGGCATTTGTTATAATCATATGGCCAGGGATTGAACATCTTTACATGATTTTTCAAAGAAAGGTTAAAAAGAGGCATCAATCTTCAGCAGATAGCCAGCTAAAGGGTGTTTCGGGGAATCATCAGTGAGCTAGCTATCTGCAGAAAATTGAGCCTCTATTTTAACCTTTCTTGGGTTTCTTCCACTTCTCTAAAGAGCTTTGCGTCGTAATTCTTTTTCATAATTATCTTTAGGTCATTATTCATTTAAGATTGAAAAGACGACAAAATGTTACCTATTCAAAATTTGTGAAAAATGCCTTGTTTAGACATAAATGTTCACATATTTTCTTCCTAAATTTAATTTGCCCAATACTGTCATATCATTGTTTCTAAAAGTACAAAATAACACTTTGAGAACGACCATGGGCACTGATGACTACAGTGACATGCACACAAGTTACACACATGCGTTGTACAACATAAAACTGCAAAGTACACATAAAAACTTCAACATTTCTCCTTAGCTGCTCTGTTTGGTAGCAGTAGTTTTTGTTTGGAGACAAATTGTTGTGGTATAGTAAATTTAGAGTGAAAATAAAATGTACAACACTTTAATGTTTTTATTTCCACCAAGGGTTAGGATAAGATGTAAATATATTAAGACACTACATGCTAGAATTATGGTTAATACAGTTTATTAAATTGCTACTTTATCAGAAAAAAGTTAAATGCTACAGTGACTATGTAAACTACATGGACTTCAAGTTTATGTAAAAAAGACCAAGATAGAAAAGGATAGCTGAAGTTGACTTAATAGTATAACAAAGGACTGCAGATTCATCTTGTCAAAAATCATAATATAATGTAACTGACCTCAATAATTTACACTCATAATTATTGTATCAAAGGTTTAGTTAAAGTTAAAAAAAAAACAAGCATTTGAATTCACATATTTCTACTTAGTGTTGAACGTTAACAAACATAAAAAAGAGGAATAATGCTGTTTCTCATGGCATACTTGCCTTTGCATTACCAGTTTGACCTTGACAAGGTACTATACTAGACCACCAAAACCAATATGTGTATACAAACTAAATATAGTTACATTTTATGTAGGAAAATAATCACTGTCCCTCACATTATGACAAACCGAACCAGTTATCTATAATTACTTTGACAAATTGATATTAACACAGAATGATTTGACAATAGAATCTTACCTATCCAAAAAAGAAATTTGGTGAAAAAGGAGGGTAAACAAAATAGTTTTTAGTAAAGGGCTTATTTCTGCAGTATAGGGATGTAGCAATAAGAAAATTTGGGAAAACAACCCATCACTCCAAGTAAAAATAAGGGGAAAAGCAAAAACAGAAAGGGGCTTCTACTTCAATTTGCGTCTTCATTATAACTTAAAAAGAGATAGTTTTTAAACTTAATTCTTCTAAAAGCTCTTGCATGCATTTCTTCATACCCTTAATCATCCTTTAACTCGCTTTACAAATTCTAAATGAGAAACAAATATTGAGTATCTCAGTTGCTGTAGCTATCCTTGTGCAAAAAGGCCGAACAGTTAACTCTATTACCAATTATTTAATAATCTGTGTCTTATTAATCCTTTCCTTTCAGTATCAATGAAAATTACCAAAGAATATAATTTTACAGATATTAATCTATTGTGAACAACAAATGACAGTCAAACGATGTATTTGTAGATAAATCATACAAAAGAGTATAAGATATGATTTAATAAATACAGAGTCAGCAAATGACACTTAAAACCACAACCACACATGCATTACTCTAGATTAACTTCTTTACTTAAGCAAATTGACTAGATATCCGCTATTAAAATCCAGCAACATATGTGAGAAATTGACTGAGTTATGGCCTTTTAACAAATTGTCTAGACATTATATTTAGCAATTAGTGTGACACTAATTGTTTACATGGAACTAGACACAAAAGTACTGATGGTCACACTGTGTTTAAATAAATGATACACTTAACTTTGAAGAATTTGTTTTTTTACACATAATTTTAGAACTGCTTTATCAATTTCAAAAATATTTTTATGAAATTGATTTCAATAAACACATGAACTGTTCAACTCCTTAACAGAGTATAATCCGAACCCTAACTTTGAACAATCTTATCTATTTGTGACCAATGTACTTACTTGTCCGGGAAGAACCTCATTACTGATGAGTGGGTCTGCGTGTTGATGAGAATCCAACACAACGACCTGAATAAAACAGATAAGTTAAATAAAATACTGTGAAAGAAACCTGCTTCTATAGTATTTTTAAATACAGTTATTAATTAAACTTGTCTTGACAGCCGCTTGTCCATGGCAAGCACTTGTACTGGTGGCTCTTTTGCTAGAGATAGATGGTTATTTTTTCTTATAATTTTCAAATGTTCAGGGCTGTCGCTAAAAAGAAACGCTCTTAGAAAATATCCCATAAAAAAGAAATTGTAAGAAAGATAATTACAGCATGAGAAAATTAAACCAAATAATTTGAAACAATTTCTCAATCCAAGTTTTATCAAGAAAAAACAAAATGAAAGCAAAAATAAAGAAATATCACAATACTTTGAAGTAAACAAGCAATTGAAAAAATGTGGAGAAATTGAATTTTAAAAAAATCCTTAAGATTAAGACTCCTTGGGGAAAAACTTACTATTCTCTCAGTAAAAGCATAACACAATAATATAAACAACAAGAACAGCATCTCCTATCTCATTTTTTTTTTTTGAATAAGAAACAAAGAAATACAGGAGTATCGACAAATAAAAATAATATAACATTGCTGTGTAAAGAAAGAATTTAATTGCTTTATCTTTTCTGCCCATAACTTGACAGATATAAAGGCTACACATTCATATAAAGCAGGCATTAAAACTACTTACTTGCTTAGACTTCTTTTTTATCATGTACACATGGTATGCTGGCCGTACTATCAACAGGACTGGGACAGCTAAAATTGCTATAAGGAACAAGGCTGTCTGGATTGTTTTCTGTTAAGTGAGAAGAAAAAAGTACTCTTTGAAATATCTGTCTTGTTGCCATCTCTTCCACTTCCATTACTAAGCATAACTAAGCTTGAATAGAATTTTTCAGTGTTTTCTCTTTAATGCAGGGCTGCAGAACCAGGGAGCTGGAAGGGTTTTGAGTGGAGTCAGAGCCTGGTCTGGAGACGGAAAACCATGACCAACTCTAGGTTCATTCTGGGATGTTACAAAGAAAAATGTAAAAAATTACCTTTTCTGATGAATAAAGTAAATAAAATTTCAATTATAAAATTA
Source organism: Clione limacina (assembly GCA_032362205.1). Taxonomy (NCBI): domain Eukaryota; kingdom Metazoa; phylum Mollusca; class Gastropoda; order Pteropoda; family Clionidae; genus Clione; species Clione limacina. The sequence goes on from JAUUEB010016003.1 coordinate 12,298, forward strand.
AATGAAGGGCCCAGACTACTACTGTTATCATATAATAGTTAATGTAAAATAAACAGCAATGAGTGAGAAATTTGAAGGATGCTTGGAGTGAGTTTTATTCAACCCGGGTCGGTTATACTAGCTAAAGGCAGAAAATTATAATTTCTGGAGTCAGAGCCTTGCAATGATATTATAATTTGAGAAATCATTCTAATAATTATTTCAAAATGCACAAAAGCTGCATTAGAACAAAAGACAATCCAATCTGAACAATTTGAATACAAGTCAAACATCATCAGTGAATTTATTCATCATTTAATTTTATTGACAAACATAAAAAAAGACACAGTACAGAGAGACATGAATCACTATCAGTGTGCAGTATAACCAGCTACTGTGTTCTTAGTTAACATACCTGTCCATCGTAGAATACAGAATTAGAGTCACAGTCTTCTACCGTCCCTTCATATTTGAACATGAACATGTTGATGAAATCTGTTTTATATATAGGAAAAAGAGAAAAATAGATTTTATGGCAATATCTTATTTCTTTCTATCCACTCGGAAAGTATTTCAAGAAAAACAGAACTCTTATGTGTGAAATCAATATAAATACTGAAATTTGGTATATATTGTCTAAGGTTACCATAAAAACTCATTTTCACGGCTCATTTTTTAATATGATCCAGCATTAGTGTTCCAAGTCTCGTAAACTTATATTTCCCAATTGTGGAGATATGTTAGCTTAAAGTTTGATTTTTTCCCCTTCTAATAACCCAATATCTTAACTAGTAAAACAGTTCTTCAATATCTTTAATTAAAATCTTTGCATATTTAATAGGATGAGTACACTTTTATCATCTTTAGATGCACAGCTTAGAAGTGAGTTATAACAAAAGATAAATCCTCACAGGAACATCTTTGTAGGCAAAGATTTTGATGGTTAATTAATCCTTTTCTAAAATAAAAGCAATATGTAGGGATTTTTACGATGAAAAGTGTGATATTCAACGACTCATGACTCAACACTATGACCCCTCATTCAGCCAGTGTCCCTCACTGCGCACTACTCTCGAGCAATCCCTGTTAAATTTTCCGACTGTGACCTAATACTGGCCATATACATTAAATTAACATGAAAAATAACTGTCATATCCAAAAGGATACATGTACACTGTATATGACGTAGCTACAATATTATCAAGGTTTAGAATTCAGGTTACCATCACTGCTTAATGACGAATGGCATGAGGGAAGAAGAAAATTGCATCAATTATGAGGCTCTTTAGATATAATTTCTATTGGAACTTAATGTCTTTAGATTTAGAATGGTTTACTTACGAATAAGCAAGGAGGGGGCACATTGTGAGCTTGCTGCATCAAACATAAACCACTTGTAGAAAATCAAGAACACAAGGTAACCAAACAGGCAACACAAGAACAAGATTTCAGGTAGAAATTTAAGTAGGAGTTCCACCTTTCTCTTGAAATGGCTGTGGACAGGTGAGAATTAGTAAAATTCACATATATTTTATTGTTAGCCTATTTTCATAATTATCATTTTTGCCAGCACCTCTAAAGAACTTATACACATGAAGGACAAAAAAACTAGTGATGTACAGATGTAAAAAAAATAATTGTTAAAAATGCAAAAAATTCATAATTGCAAGACTATTTTTTTAAAAAGATAAACGTACAAACATATAAAGTTAATCATTGTATCCAATTCTTACAGTTTCAGTGATTTCTAAAGCAATGATCCTCTTATCACAAAACCCCCAAAAAAGTTTCACAAGGTACATTATCATCAACGTTTATTTTGTCCATGCTGCATGGGTTCGACTTTACAATGAAATGAGCGTTCTCCAGGTACATAAATCTTATTTAATACAAGCAAATAAAGCTACACTTACACATGATTGAAGATTCCTAGAAGAACGCCAAAAATCATGTGAATGACACCAAGTACTATTGCCATCTTCATCTTGAGGGAATTGAGGAAAATGATTTTATTTTTAGCTGATTGCCAGATCTGTGAGAGAGATATAAAATATTGAATTAGTGAGGTTACCATCAGCATTCAATTATGGTAAGCAACATTTTGATCAGTATCTCTAGCTGCAAACCAAAGGATTAAAAAAAGCTATGAAAAAAGTTTGGTTTTTCACTTTCCTTATCTTTTTTGTTTTAAAATATGATTCTAACTTTGCAATCTCTTCAACCACTCATTAAATGACGACTGATCTACACAAAACTCTACAGATTGATTACCTCAATGACTCAAAATAAAAATGAACAATTTAAAATAAATTACAGACTAGATCCAGGAATATCTACTGAGGACAGCAAATTTTCATACTTAAAACTTGTGGAGAGTGGCTGCTAATTGTACATTAAAAATAAAGCTGATGAACGTGCATACTCTTATTAAAAACTTAGAGATCATGTCAGCAAGCAGGAACTGTTTTTTCATGAAATGTAATATTTTGCAAATTTACTAGAATATAATATCTAACTTACCGGGTCAACACCAACTAAGTAGGCTGTGCCATTGAGATGCCATTCAGCCGGATTTAGTTGGATTTTGTCATTGGCAAGTAACTCAGTATCCCTGAAAGGTTAAGATTAGAAAAGAATATCAAGTTAAATTATTTCCCAGTATGAACGAGATAAAATGAATAGAAATATTTTCAATTCTATTGCAAAAGCTTCAGAAATATGAAAACAGTCAACTAACTGTTAAGACAATATTTTGGTAAGAAAAAATTCTTCAAACTTTAAAGGTAGAGATAAAAGTTTTGAAAAGTGCTATAGTAAATTAACATTGCTAAAAGTAAAGTTTACTTGATTTTAAATTCTAATATATCTACATATAATACCTATATACCTTAGATTCACAGAGCCAGGGTCTAAAATAGTTTAGAAACAGCTTGAAAATAACTGCTTTTTACTCTAGTCATATCGAATATGTAACAGGAAAAAAAACTTCTTTGACGGTAGGAAACATAATTTATTGGTAGATTCAAAGACATCAAGATGCAAAATTGTCCTTTTTAACCTTGACAGGGTTTCAAATATTTTTGGCTACCACATTGCCAAAATAAAGATTGTTATGAAACATATTAAGTGCAGTAGGACTGTAAGCATGGCTATAAGTTTTAAAACAATATTTTTCGTTTTTTCTATTCATTTGATAGCTCTTTAGCCAGTCTTCTTTCTCACATCAAATTAATTTTCAATATTTTAGTTTCTGAGGTATAAATTTGATACATGATAACAACTGTATCTTAATTCTATTAATGAGTTTATTATAACTTTCATAAGTTTCTTTTTGTCAAAATTGAATTTATGTCAATTGATTTAAGAAATGAATGATCTCTTTGAACACAAAATTGCACATGGCTTAGTCAGTTATAAGGACTTAAATGAATACTTACGTAAAATTAGGTCTCCACTGTGAGCCAAAAATGTTAAATGACTTTGAGAAGGCATCGTTGTATATGATTCCAGTATAGAACGAGAAAAGACCCATCATCATAATGATGTAGCGACCACCAAAAAATGTATTCCAAATCTGTCAAAAACAAGAAGGGTATCATATCTATTCATGAATTTCCACAGTTTTTTCACAACTGTTCTTGTAATTGATAAATAAATCAATAAAATGATATTCAGTAAGGATGGGCGATCCTATCTTGCAAAGGTATGGTCAATTCATAGTAATGGATTTGTAAGTATTGAAGGTATCGATTCTATATTTTAATGCAATTAAAAAACTCTGCTTGATACTCAAGACTTGACGGGAGCGTTCAACGAGCTACTAATACCCTATAAGACAAGTGAGTTTTTTTTACTTCGATTCTTAGCAGTTAAAAATCATGAGTACGTTTTTCGATTCTAAGATACATTCAACAATCTGATAATACCCAAACACAAATTTTGATTCTAGGTACATTCAACATTCTGGTAATACCAAAAATACCCAGATTCTTAGTGAAAGAAGGGATCAAACTGGCTAAATATAAAAAATTGAGAATCCAAAGCTGGTGGACTGAGAATCGATGTACAGATCAAGGGTCTAAGTATCGATTCTCACGATAGATTCCACCCACCACTAATTATCAGATCTTAAGTTTTAAAATGTTCTTAAAGCTGTATTGGCTAAGCTTTCTTAACATTTTCTATCTCTACCTATCTAAATATTCAATAGTTTGAGCCCTAATGATAAGCAAACATACGGTTATGTTTATAAAATGTATATTTATCAAATCTGATTGTTTAATTAACTAAATCTTCAGAAGGCTGGAAGCACCTGCTTTTTCTTTTCCATCATCTGTTGTCTTTGATACTTACTAAATATTGATATGTACTGACTTGTGAGATGTTTACATGATAACAGTTGGAAAGTCTGACTTTAACAAGTTTAAATCTAGAGAATCATCAAAGTATATAAATTAATATTCGTAGCAAAGCCGGGTAATGACAAACCTCATTAGATACTTTCATGGCAGACAAGGACTTCTCCTTTACAACCATCCACAAGCCAAAGAAAAACATGATTGCTCCATGACCAGCATCACCAAACATCACAGCAAACAAAAATGGGAAAGTGATGCAGGTGTATGGGGCTGAAATAAAAAGAATTATCATTTGTAAATGCAAAAAATATTGTAACTCATGGTTGCCACAGAAATCTGAGAGCCTCTACTGAGGGCTGTTTCTCAGACGACCCCTTGCTGAGGGCTAAGACCCT
>JAUUEB010016114.1:0-17026 GCA_032362205.1 Clione limacina
AGAGAGAGAGAGAGAGAGAGAGAGAGAGAGAGAGAGAGAGAGAGAGAGAGAGAGAGAGAATCCCCACTTATTTCCCTACAAGGATGAATAAACTGTTTTATCTTGTATCAATTGCACTGTATTTATGTTCTAGTGCCGGATAAACAATGTCTGCCTGCCTTTATTGATATTAAATGATATACAATAAATTTGACATTTCCCGTCCAAACAGAGTTACTTCCTCTGTAAATAGTCTACATCGATCTCTAATTTATAATATCAAATTCATAAGCGACAGGAAATAAACAATAAACTGGCCAAAATAAACAAAGCTATTGAATGAATACAGAAAAGACCTCACTCGATGCAAGCAAGGGAAACAATTCAACTTGTGTGCTAAACATTTCCAATGTCTGTCTAACAAGTGTAATAGTTTCCCTTTGATCTAATGGACGTGGTTCTGTTACTCCTCACGCTGACAGCATAATATTATGTAGTTTAAATATTTTCTCTAACAAGAAAATCGATTACTAAATTTTATGAACTAGCGGCTATTTGTATTTAATAGCCTTATATATTTATTCTTAAACTTTAAGTCGTAAAAACACATTAAAGGTTACTGTCTAAAATAACAAGAGAAATAAATGTGTATTCACCAAAACTCTTTATAATCCCTGGAAGTATTCGTATGACTTTTTTTTAATGACTTCTAATAGTGTATGTTTATGTCATACAGGTATGGGGGAATGTGACGCCACTTGATTTCCTTTTCCACCCTTACGATGACAGAGTGGACATTGACATTCGTTTTGCTCGGCGAAACCATGGAGACGGCAACCCCTTTGATGGACGCGGGAAAACCCTGGCACATGCATTTTTCCCTCAGTACGGGGGTGATGCACATTTTGATGACGATGAGGACTGGACGATAAACCTATCGTCAGGTATGTACATAATTTTTTAACACGGAATGAGGCCAACCCATGACCTTTGAGTTTCTCCTAGAAAAGGCATTAAAGTCACGTGAGATGTGGCAATTGAAATCCGCAAAATCCTGGCTGTGTCGTTTTTTTTTATTGAGTTTGTGTGGTGGATCCCACCTCTCACGTGACCTTATTTTTTCGTGGTTTGGCCTCATTCCCAGTTCCGGCAAAATGTTCGGCCATCCTGTTCATCCAGCGATGACTGGGTAGCTAGTCTGTTCACCCAGCGATGACTGGGTAGCTAGTCTGTTCACCCAGCGATGACTGGGTAGCTAGTCTGTTTACCCAGCCATGACTGGGTAGCTAGTAGCTAGTCTGTTCAGATGATTTGTTATTCTTGAGCTTGAATCAAGGATGTAAACAATGACAAAAAAGGAGACTTTTTATTTTGTTCGTTGATTACGAGATCTCGTTCAATCCAGGCTCATAATAGTTGAGATCCACTGTATTGATTGTGTATGAGAAACGGAATACATCATATTTTTTCATGGAATCACACACTTGTACATTTGTGCAATTTTTGGTTGAAATGAACAAAGGAAAATCCCCAAAAGCCGATCCATATCCACATGGTCGTTCTGAAGACCTCAATAATCCAGGATTTGTTGACATTTTGTTATCCTAGTTTTTCACATAACACGACAACGATCTTTGGCTTTAACATTCCTACAATTGTCTGGTCTGATCCCCGTCCAGAATCCAAGGTTACGACATTGAGTGATGATGAACTCATCAACAGCCACACCGTAGTGAACTTCTATCTCAGACGTCAGGTTAAGCATAGAGCCACGTGTCTGTGGTGAGGTTGCTCTGCGTTCTGCTGTTGATATTGCTGCTTCAAACTGACCGCTCTTGAGGGGACCACCTAGGTAGTTCCTGGTCGCCAATTCGAGGTTCACAGTCGGCAACGCTGTGGACAAGACAGAATAAGATGATTATGAAATGAAACAGGTCAAAGCTTCCCGTCTGTCCGCACGCACTGCACCGGTGCGAAAACGTGACGGGATTAAGCGCCTTGTAAACGCGGAAGAAGAAACCTTACACGATTATTCTCTCAATGGAGTAAATTTCTGTCATTCTTTGGTAATTACTTTATACTCCATAACTCTGTCAATTATTAACGGATTGTGTTGGAATTAAATAGGGGTCTTTATCGTGTCGATTTACAACATCTCACAAGATTTTACGGCAATGAGTTTACGTTTAAACATCTAGCAAAAACAGCAATAAAACCTACCTCTTTGGTTAAGTAACATCTGATAGGCTGGTATCACAGATTGGGGGTCAAGTAAATGGAGTTTGAGGAATAAGCCATTCATATCTCTATTGTATGTGACGTCACTTAGCTGACCTCTGATGAGCTGTTGTTGCATACGTTTGGTCCACTCAGGCTCGTGTAGTCTGCCAATCAGCTGCTCGGCCCATACGTGTCTGCAAGCAATGTTTGACAGAATAAATGGAATTTGTATGGATCATGATATGAACTTTTGACTTATTAATTTGTCAATTTGATTTTCTTGTAAAACTAGATCTACATCTGATATACATCTAGAAATGTATTTTTAATTTGAAAGCTGAGAAATCGCGTTGTCGAGAAATACTGATTGTATTACAATCTTTACACATACATTTGATATGAATCCATACAAGACTACATGACAATTCGTCGTACACATGACAATGTAATTATAAACTCGTTTAAACCGAACATGATTACTTGCTTAAACCGAAAATTATTACTCGCTAAAACCGAACATGATTAAGCCGGTATTTTGTTTAACCGGGACATGAACCTGACCCGCCTTGTATTAATTTATCTTCATTACTTTTAAACTGACTTTGTTATACCAGAAGCGAGTTTGATGGAATAACAATCATATTGTATATACGCTATTTAAACACTGTGAAACAATCATGTTATTATTATTATTGTCAAGCGCAAGTATTGTTGCCAATTCTAAATGTTTAATTTCAGAAAGGTCACAATTGCAGTGTTACTGGCGTGGGTTCGAATCCCGCTCCTGGTGTAATTTTTCAGACCTTTCTGAAATTAAACATTTAAAACAATCATATTGTATATACATTATTCAAACACTGTGAAACACATTTTAAAATCTTCAATACAGTTTTGATTTTATCGTGTCAGCTAAAAAGTTATTGTATACATACTATTTAAACAAATCTACTCACCCATCTTCCCCCATAAAATCTCTCAGTCTGACATTTGTTTGTGGTTCTCTGACTACATCCGGGTATAACTGAGCGTACAACTGGAAACCTGGAGATGAATGTGCGAAGACTTGTGAAATGTTATATTGTTTCCTTATGATGTCATCTCAACAGAGAACTAATACTGTTCCTATTGTCAGAACATTCTAGAAGCAAAAGTTACAAATAGAAGTTATGTCTCGTTTTTTAACTTTGGATATCAGGAGAGAGAGAGATATGATTGAAATAGGCATACCATGTTGTGGTAGTTTGTCATTGCTTTCCACGCCACCTTTACTTAAGCTTGGCCTGAACATGTTGGCTGTAAGCTACTTATTTTCCGCTGAGTCGACGGGGGATGTTTGACACATGAAAATCCAGGTGGAGCCGAGAGTCGAGGAGTCCGAGAACGTGCACACAGTAGTATGAATTTTATCAACTTTTCTTCAATGTTGAATAACACTTATTTTATGCAATTACATCATGTTAATGCCATGTAATAAATGTTATTTTGAGTAAATGTTTTTCGTAAAAGTTTTTTAAGTTTTCAAATCAAATTAAAAGATGTTTGACTGGCCAGACGGGCTCCATGTGCAATAATATAAATACAGTCAAACTCGCGTGAATTTTTTGGGGACGCACAATTTTTTTTCCCTTAACAAATATGTTTAAACAAGAACAAACAATAGCTATTTTTTATGAATATTATTTCCTGTTTCGTTACTAAATTTATATGAGGGAAAATACGGCTTAATGTGTCACCCTGTACATTATTAGGCTCAGAGTAATCTGCCTTACAATTTCACATTTCCATGAAATAAACTCTAGATCTATATGAATGTTTGGTTCTGTGTCTCTGTAAAAAAACGCGACCAAAAAGTGTTGGACGGCAGCCATATTGAATTTGAACTCATATATCTTTCTTATCTTCATACCGATTAACATTGAGAGTGGTATGCTCAAGACCTTCAATTTCACTATCAACAACAGCTATTTATTACGTATATTACTATCGTTTTGTAATTTCCGTAAAATTGTGGTGCAGGGGGATAGTTAAACTGACGTAGAAAAAATGCCAGCGAGGATAATTGTACAAACCCTCCTGAAAAAAGATGTTTAGGTTTACATGAATGCACATATATCATCAAAAAACCTTAATACTACTTTTCCACCCTATATGCCAAATCCCTTAGATATAACAGAAATTGTGTCGGACGGCGGCCATATTGGGTTTTTTAACGACTAATATCGAGAGTGGTATGAATCGATTGGTCTGCTCAAGATCTTCAATTTGGGTACCAACAATACCTATTCAATATGAATCGTACTCTCGTTTTATAATTTCTGTAATATTTTGGTGTAGGGGGTAGTAAACAGCGCTTAGACAATTTAGCACTGACGATTTTTGTGCACACCTTCCGGAAATTGGATGTTGAAATACGTAAAAAAAATATCGTCAACAATTATGTACTATTTTCCACCTTACCCCCTATTTGGCCATGAATCCCATTGACTGTATTCACAGTTCATCTCTGATAAATAAATTGTCTTCTTAATCAATGACTATAATTTTTTAGCAGAGATTTGGATTTCTTAATTTTTCGGTTTGCGTGTTTAGAACAGTTTAATCACATAATAATTAAAAAACGAAAAATGTTATCCATTCCTTTGACACTTTTATAGGTCTAGTGTTGATCTTGACTTTCAAAAAGACTCAAACTCAGATTTAACAAAGAAAAGCTATTTACTCCACCCAGACGTCACAATACCACAGTACGTAATAAGAGCAACAGAAATGATACAAGTGTCTTAAGGCCATTAAGAACTGCCATTACTATTATCTTAAATTCCATTCGTCGTTTTTAGAAGAAAAAAGAATACCAATTAGAAATAGTTGATAGTCAGTTTGAAAATTGAGTCTTAAAGTGTTTAAGTTTGTATCAAGGAATGAATAGTTTGTAATAACTTTGCCGAGATCTTTCCTACTAGAAATATAATAATAAAAAAATAATACAGCATTTACTGTAAACGTTTTTTTTCGCGAGGTTCTACTTTCGCGAGTTTCAATTTTTAGACGTTTCGAGGTTTTTAAATTTCGCGTATTCATCCCTGATTTTGATCTAGCGAGAAAGAAATTTAAAAAATAAGAAAAGCGAAATAAAGTCATAATTTGAAGGAGGGGGGGGGGGTAACAACCTTGGACTTTTGTAAATAGTTGTCTATTGTGCAAATAAGGAGCATTTTGTATCTCAAAGGAAGGGGGCAAACCTCGATGTCCCCTGGCTACGCACCTGGAATAAATCACGATTGTTTATATAAGAATAAGACCTTTAAAATGTTGATGAGTATATTATAGACAATATTATAGAAACATCGACGTTAACAATACAATGAATGTCACACACAAAATAGTAGATAATTGTCTGTGAATAAAATAGACAGTTCTTTCGTGAAAAATCAAGATTTAATTTCCAAACCAATTTCCGTTTCCATAGTAAAAAAATCTGGGTTTTTTCAATCCCATGCTCGTTTCTAAAATGAAAAATCTTTTTTTAAATCTGATGCTCATTTCTATTGTAAAAATATAGGGTTATAACAATTAGAAATCTAAACATAAGCAATAATAGTTTATGTACATTATTTATTTAAGATCCGTTAGACAAAAAGTCATGTCTTTTGAATAGGTTCAGAACACAAAAATCGATACATGGCGCTAGAAAAACACGAAATGTATGTTTAATCTGAATATTTTGACTACAGGTTAATGAAGTTAGAACAGGACATTTGGCAATAAAAAGTTAGGTCGGAGATAATCAAATCATCGAAATAATTTTGATTCTTAAAACTTAAAATAAAAGAATCAATATTTGCAAGTTTTATAATGCTACAAAACTAAGGGTCGCTAAAATGCGGGTTTTTGTTAAATATTTTTAAGGTGTACTATCTTATAATATGTTCTTTCGACTACTTGTTCAATTCTATAACTCAACGAGAAAAATAAGGTTTTATATAAATATAGCTAATATTTGTATTTGAATTTTTCTTACCAAGGAAAGTTAATTTATAGACCTTAGAGACGTTTTTCTAATGTCTGAATCCTTTAACTGCCCGCTTAAAGTTCAATATCTCAATTTCAAATGAAGACCAGTTGATAAATTATATTCCAAACTATCAAAAACTACTATCATGTGGAATGAGAAAGCATTTAGATATACAGTAGATATGTGTTTCAATGAAGATGTCGGGACAAACTCTTTTGTTCGTTTTATACAGAATTTCATTAAAGTTTTATAAAGCTATCGTCGGGAAAATATCGAATTTCAGCAATTAGAATAAATAAACTGATATCAGAACAAATGAGTAAATGCCCTGGTTATCTTCCGTTGGAGGTATCTGTGTAAAATTCAAAATCCAAGTCTGTTTGTCTCATTTGCCAAACGTTGTTGCTATTTCCTCTGTCGTTTTGTATTCTCTTTGCCTTCGAGAAGTAATGTCGATGATGTTTTGAGGTTCACTTCTTCGCTGAACTTTAACTGGCAAGATTTGTTGTTCTTTTAACAGACACGTTTTACTATTGTTTATTGTGGAAAAATTCGAATATTGACAGTTGATTGGTTGAAAGGAAATTATCGTTGAAGAAAGGTTCGTTGAATTACACATCTACTGTGTACAGTTGTTGCAGCCGTTTTCTTTTCAGGACCATGTTCGTTCAATTAGATGGAACATCGGACTTTCATCTCCGAAAAAATACCAACCATGCCATATTTGCTGTTCTGATTTCCTGCATTCACGATGTCACTGTACCAATATGGGCCATATCTCGTAGCAATGTGTTCACCAACGTTTCCATGTGTATCGTGATCACGATCTTTTGTACTGAATTGCGTGTCGTTTGGCACCCTGGCGCCTGTATTCCCAGAAACGTGGACATATCTTAGTCTGTAGTTATCAGATGCACCAGAAAGTGTGAAGTTTGTGTACATAACATATCTGTCAAATGTGTTGCTGAACTTATAATCCATCCGAAGTGTACATGTACCTTGACTGGTGTACTGATGCAGCTTCTCGAGTCCAAACCAAAAGTTCTTTGTGAGTTCACCAAACCCATCTACGCAATCGTCCCAGCCTTGATCAAAGTCACTGTCTGATTCACGGTGTTGGAAAACTAACCAACCTCCACCATCAGTCTCCATATCACACAGGACTTTCCATCCGTTTGAGAACAATGCAATTGTTTTGTTCAGACCTTTGTCTTTCAAATCGAGACAGTTGTTCTGTAGGGTAGAACTGATTTCCTTCCGTCCTTTAGCCATGACCGTTATGTTCACCTTCTTATTTGAGCAGTTAGGTTTGAAAGCAGGAGATATATAAAAAGAGTGACTGAGCTTGGCACATGTCTTCTGTACACCGTCTTGTAAAAACAAAACTGACTCACAACCATCCCAGCAAGTAGTAGCACAAAGCATTGCGTTCGAAGCCTTTGTGTAGGCTCCTGATGATATAAGGTTCACACTTTCCCTACCAAAACAGGATTGTTGGAAGTAATTGCTTCTTAATGACACCGAGCTGACCACGCCAGGTAAGTCCAAGTAAAATAACCAAATCACCACAGGAAGAAGCTTTGAAGCGACTTTAAGATGTTTGTATATTATCTTCATCATGTGAAAATAAGTTGAAGTACCCAAAGAAACCATGAAACTTCAAATACTTTTAAACGATGTTAAACGTTCCCTTCCGATGCACAGAATGATGTATTGCGAGTTTCTTATCTTGCAACGTTTACGTTCCTCTGGCTGAGTATTGTCGGCAAGGCTGAACATGTCCGGCACCCAGACTCGTTATACCTGCACCCCCCATATCCGAGATCTAATTTAGCCAATACAATATTGTGTATGGATTCCTTAAGGTCGAACGAGTAGTTCTCCAAACTTAAGTTTGTTCAAGGGGGGGGGGGCGGGGGGGGTTGTCGACCAATTTTAACATCAAACCACTTTTTACGAGCGTAATTTACTCCGCTCAAACAACCACACTTTGAATAATCAAAAGTGTTTGACCTAGTTATTGTCAATACTGGTTTTTTAATTAACTTTTTACAATAAATGTATGGATAGGCTTAATACCTCATTCCCATATAAATGGATATTATTGACATTTTTGCACAATGTTCCACATAAATGTATAAATATGCTGATAAATTCATTTGTATACTTATGATAATAAATGAAAAGGGTAGACAATCTTATTTCCATGCCAACTTTCCCCACTTTTCTCTACCTCTAGGAACACTTACTGACTTAGAGACTTTTTAGCAAAAAATATGTCTGAAAGGTAGTTGTTCTATTACGCGATGTCATAACCTGTTAATAATGTGAAGCTATGTTTATGACAATTGTTTTCCCGTCAGAAATTCATACAAGCATATTCTAATTCCTTCTGCTGTGCTAATTGAGGAGCTAGTCCAAACATACTTCTCGTTAAGACCCCCCCCTGCAGTGCCCTTTCTACCCTATAGGCGGACTAGGCGGCCGCCTAGGGCCCCGCGCTTATGGGGGCCCCTCAAAGCGGCCGGGCCCGAATGGCATTTTTCCACCCAAAATTTGAACAATTTTAGTCTAATCTCAAAAATTTCGGCGGCTTCGCGGCCATTGCTTTTATAATATGCTCTTAAATGCTCTAAATTTACATCATCTTAAACCAATTTAAAAAATGTCGGTCGCTTCGCGGCCATTGTTTTGATAATATCCAAGGTCCCCCCCCCCATTTCAAATCCTGGCTGCGCGCCTGTTGCAATGTATTGTAATCACGACTTCTTTAAAACAACTACGCAATAAATTATCTTTTTGAGTATGAAACACTGCTTTGATAACGCCTTTAAAAAACTACTAAATCCCAACCCACAAGTATCAAATTGATTGGTATTTAGGGCCCCGCAAAAAAATCTCCGCCTAGGGCCCCGCGCATGCTAAAAAAGGTCCTGTCCCCTGAATCCATCCGTTCTTTTTTCTGCTATGCCACATATGTGTTCTTTATATCAGGTGGTTACACACTTTTATACGGACACTACGGCAATTTGTGTTTTGTTTCCTTGTTTTTGGTAGAACATTCCTTTTTTAAAGATTAAGTCAGGCAATTCTTTTGTTGTCGACTGAATAATGTGTTCTTCCATGGTCGCTTTTTAAGAAAATGTAGAATTGAGAAGATGACCTTGCAAAAAGAGGGAACTTAGCGACACAACGACGAATTGAGGGAACTTAGCGACCCAACGACGAACTGAGAGAGCATTAGCGACCAGAAGTTCTAGGAAAGCTTGTGTGATATGCCCAATTTGTTACTTTCATATCAGCTATGAATATTTAAGATACACGCCTTGTAAGTCGTCAATAAGTGTTCACAGGGGAACAAATACAAGCCTTGTAAGTCGTCAATAAGTGTTCCCAGGGGAACAAATACAAGCCTTGTTAGTAGTCAATAAGTGTTCACAGGGGAACAAATACAAGCCTTGTTAGTAGTCAATAAGTGTTCACAGGGGAACAAATACAAGCCTTGTAAGTAGTCAATAAGTGTTCACAGGGGAACAAATACAAGCCTTGTAAGTAGTCAATAAGTGTTCCCAGGGGAACAAATACAAGCCTTGTAAGTAGTCAATAAGTGTTTCCAGGGGAACAAATAAATAGGAACATTTTGCTTAAACATAAGAGTTTCTGCAGTTTTCATTAACATCCATAGATATACAAATGAGCTTATTGACATATCTTTACATTCAATGTAAAAAGCAAAGTCAATAACCTTTTTTGTTACCAACTAGGATCTTCTAACGCCTTTGGCTTTTAAAAAAAAGATATGGCTTATCTTAACAGAAACCCAACGCATATGGTTGGAAATAAGAATTTCTTGTTAAAATAGGTCGATTCTAAAAAAAAATGTTTAGGACAATTTATTTACGGACCCTATGTACCCAATAGAAAACTGTCATTCAGGTTAGATTTGGTCCGGAGGGGTGCATGTATGAGGGGTCTAGGTGTCGGACTCAAAGGTATTGTTTGTACACTATCAGACACCACGTGATTCTTAATATGTTGTCATGGTTACAACTCTTGTGCACAGTGAACAGTTATTATGCAGCATCCATTCACAACATTTAACGACGTCTTGGACTGTTTTCCCGTACTCTTACTTTTGAATGGGCATAATGACTTGGACTTGCCTGAACTATCAATTTAAGGTCAGAAACAATAGTCACACGAATTCAACATTATTTGACGTTGGATGTTTTCAATTGTCCTTTACAATTTAAATCCTGAATGATTAATTTTAGCAAGACTACGAACTATAAGTCATTGTCATCTGTTTCTTTTGTACATATTGCATTGTTAATATTTCTTTACAATTTAACAAAAAGAACAAGTGCTTTGTAAAGGGCAATTCTATACTTGTAAAAGAATCGCCAATAGAGATTATTGTCAATGTCAATGTTGTTCACATTGATCAGTGTCCTAGTGTCATCAAGAATCTCTATTTCCATTGTCTTAAGTTTCTTTCGTGGCTTACAGATGAAAATGAAATGTTTATTAGAAACAGAGGTTAGTCGGTATGAAAATTGAGTCTGAAAGCGTTTTAAGAATTATCAACAATGAATAGTTTTCAATAGTTTCGCCCAGACATTTTTATAGTTGTGCTGTAAATATGGAGATACAGACATATTGTTAGTTATAAAAACACCAATTTACACATAGAAGTAGATCAATGTACAATGAGCAGATGTGGACGTGGACGTGGAGGTATCGCCTAACTACTAATTGGTCGGGGGGCGAGGGGGGGGGTTCTCTGCACGCCTCACAGGACTCAACCGGACTTTTAATTTATCATTAGGGTACATAGACACAAATATACCAGCGGTATATTAATTAGAATTACATCATTTCATGAGTGAGTCCTCATTTGCATGATCTCTGCACGAATCAATATAGAATGACATTTTTTGCGAATTATTTTTTAAGGTTCCTAAAAGTGTTTTATAATTATATATTTCAAAGAATAACATTTTGTATTGTAAATTGACCAGTACAGAGGCCTTGGCCAGCAGTATAGTAGTTAGAATTACATCATTTTATGAGTCGGTACTCATTTGCATGATCTCTGCACGAATAAATATGGAATGACATTTTTGGCAAATTACTTTTTAAGGTTTCTAAAGGTGTTTTCTAACAATATATTTCAATCAACATATTTTAATTGTAAATTGCTTCCTACAGGGGCCATGGCCAGTGGTGTATTTGCTAAAATCACACTATTTCATGAGTGAGTACTAATGTACATGTACACTGAACGGATCCAATTAGCATGCATTTTGCTCACTGCAATATATTGTTATAAAATACTTTAAGGAACCTTAATGGTCCAAATATGTCCATAATAGACGTAAAGATCACATTAAAAATATTATTAGCTAAGGAACCTTAAAAAAATAATTCGCCAACAATTTCATTTCATATTGATTCGTGCAGAGGTCATGCAAATGAGTAATCACTCATGAAATGATGTAATTCAAACTAATATACCGCTGGTCAAGGCCCCTGTACTGGTCAATTTACAATACAAAATGTTATTGTTTGTAATATATTATTAGAAAACCCTTTAAGGAACCTCAAAACATAGTTTGCCAAAAATGTCATGGTTTATTGATTCATACAGGGGTTATGCAAATGAGGGTTTCTTCATAAAAAGCAGTTATTTAATCTCATAAACTCACTTGCAGGACCCATGTACGATTCATTTTACCATTACTATTTTGGTGACTTCAATTTTTCTATAGTTAACACTCTAAGTGAACAGAAAATATTAAATTTAATTTAATGCTGATAAATAAGGCACGGGAATTACCTGCGGAACTGTAAAGGCTTTCGTTTTTTTACTATATACGCTGATCACCTAACTAAAAAAGCCATTTTTTGCACGAAAAGTGACCCAAAGTGAATCATTTTTTTCATCTGATTTATACGTGTCACGGCAAAGATTTTGAAATGCTGAACATTAAGATACGCCAATTTGAATTTTTTACCATATTAGTGGTGAGCTAGTGACCTCATAACGTGACGGTCACACTTGACATCATAACTCGGGAACTTATTGTCGTACCGTAAAAACAAATACATATTTGTAATCGTCTCGGCAACACCTTTATTTTGCAAGCAAACTTAATCAATTATATGCATGTTTTTTACCATTGGTCAGCCCTAGTGGTCAGTTCGGCCAGGTTGATTTTTTGGCGAAGGCAAAATTTTGTGTCTATATACTCTAAGGATAAATAAAATTCAAGTCAGGTTGAGTCCTGTGGGGGTACAGAGAAAACCTCTCATTCCCCTTACTGAATTGCCGGCCGTGGCAGCCTTTTAAAAAAAAAATTGCGTCACTAGTCGATATGTTATAAGTAATTAATCAATATAGTCATGCCCACTTACCTAATTTCTTCCACTGTAGACTCTCGTATATCTCTCTTAACCTGTCCTCGACAGAAGCTCGTGTGATGGTACTATGGAAATTGTAAGGATCTTTGTGTTTACATATTGCTTTGGCCACGAGTGCTGTGGTGAGTTCTTCAAGAGGGAAAGCTCCTAACTCCAAAAGCTTCAGACCAGGCGGAGGTTCAAAGTCAGGAAAGAAGACATTGTGCACGTGGTCCTGGCAGCGGATACAGTCTAGGAGTAGGTCACGTGATGCTTTGGTCACGATGTCAATCTCGCCGTCTGCATCAAAGGGCGAGAGAGACTGGAGAGTGTCCAGTGAGAGGCGAGTGGCCATCTGTGTGTCTACGTTGATACGTCTAGGCATTGGGGAATGGCGATGTGGAGATTCCTGAGGATTGATAAAACAGATTGACCCAGTATTGGCATGTTTTATTGTATATAGTTATACGTTATCTGAAAGAACAACATTATCACACTCTGAACTCCGTAAGCGTTAAAATTACCTTTCAAAATTCTCGTGAAATGTTTTATACACTGTCATTGCACGCACACAAACTTCCTAGTTTGACTTTAGGTAAATATCCAAGCAAACTGTACCTTAGGTCACTATCCAAGCAAACTGTCCATTAGGTCACTATCCAAGCAAATTGTACCTTAGGTCACTATGCAAGCAAACAGTACCTTACGTCACAATCCGAGCAAACTGTATTTTAGGTCACTATCCAAGCAGGGTTAAAGGTTAGGGGTAGGTATATAGTCAGAGTTTGTGTGCGTGCAAAGACTACCATACTTACTGTGCCAATCAGCACTGGTTTAGGTTATTTTCAGACTCATTCACTTCGTTTTTATTTCACACCTTCATTACCCAGGTTAAGTCATTATATTTGTGGGGTGGTATATGTTCATGTAGATTTCCAAACCCGCACTAATAGACCGGGCACCCAGATGGTTTATTCAATGAAATAGTGATAAAATCTTCGATGTTAGGCCAAAAGAAAAAAGTTGTTTGGTTAAGGTTACCCGACCGACCCTAGAAACTGGCTCCGACCCTAGACTTATTTTAACATTCTCCAATAAAAATCAGGAAAACCCGATCTTTTTACCGATTTGGCTTTTTTACGGGAATTCATGATCTTTTTACCGATTTGGCAATTTGAACACCCATAAAATAAAATATTCCGCCCCACCTACCCTAGTTTTTTTTTTGGGGGGGGGGACCTTATGTATTAACAATTTCTATACAAACAGTATTCGCCTGTACATTGATAATATGGATTGCTGCAGCTCACGGACGGGGACATAACCTCATAAGTGGATGCGAAATTGCATTTATTTAATGTAAAAGCGCCAAAACTGAAATGTGTCCTAAAGGATTTCCCATATCTGCCTTGATACTAAATGGCGGAATACAGTTATTTAGGTGATGCTTTCCCCCGACAGCAATATCCAAATAGAAAAGTGCAAAAGCTGTAAATTGTCTCAAAAAGTCCAGAAGGGTTCCTTGAAAACGAAATCGAAATTACATCAATTTGGGTTTAGGACATCTTCTTACCAGCAAGCCCAAAACCCTCACCGGATGTGTAGAAAAAAACACATTTCGCCAATGTTGAAAATGGTCACACATTTTCACCCATACATCCCTCGATAGTAAATGGCTAGAGATTGCAATTTTAGCAAGCCCTAACCCTTGGACAAAAAGATTGGCGCAGATTTCCTTTTTTTGAGCTATTCTATTGAATAAATAACCTAATACCACCAAAGGAGACAGGAAGTAAGATTATCTTTAAGAAAGACAGTAAAACCAAAAAGATGACAAATGTATAAGAGTATAACATAAGAAGTTTAACGACTGACGTTTGTAAGAAGTGAAGCTTCAATGTGTTAACAAAAACATTAATGTATAAAGATCTTAGCTAACACAAAATCAGTCAACCGAGTCAAGTTGACCTCATTCGAGCTGATAACGGACGATTGACATAAACAAACAAACAAAAGCAGACATGTTGTGAGAGATCGGTCTTCCCTAGAAAACATGTTTCAATGTTTCAAATAATTAAAAGCAGACAAACAAACAAACAAACAAATAAACAAACAATATTTCAAATTAACTAGCTCACTGTCAGACAATCGTTTAATTACCATATTCGACTTTAAATTGAGTATATATTAACAATTAATAGAAACGGGCGCGTATCCAAGGGGAATGAGCTAATGCCCCCCATTTTTAGATTAAAAATGCTCTAAATGTGCACAATTTTTAACTAAGTCTCAAAATTGTCGGCCCTTCGCGGTCATTGATTTACTAACATCCAAGGTTGCCCCCACCCTTTTTCAAATTCATGGCTACGCACCTGAACAGAAAAGCTGTCAATCATTGTTATATGCATATCTTTTCTGTTCAATATTGCCGTAGAAAACTTTGCTTTTCACTCAACTTAAACCTTTTAAATAGTGCTCATTTTCTAGGTGCAGCATAAGTATGATAGTTTTTATTTTCATTATATTTTAATTGAATTTTCTTCTTATTAAAATGTTAGATTAAGAGATTACTTACATTGTGTGAATCTCCACAGTTGGACGGTTGCATATCCATGGAATAATAAATAAAGTAGGTACCGCAGTGTGTCGGTCACAGACACAGCACATTACAATGTATGACACATGGTACCGCAGTGTGTCGGTCACAGACACAGCACATTACAATGTATGACACATTCAGCTACTGTCAGCTTTTCTAAGCACATTCATAAACATACCCCCAACTTCAATAGCTGATATATATCAACCACATTCCTGGCCCTATTCTCATTGAGCACGCTTTATTAAAACGTTGCCAAACCGAGAATTAATAATTAACGCTTCGACACACACAGTCTTACACCGCCTTTTATTGACTTGTGTATAAGGCCGACAAAGAACACACCCAATAATGTATTTTTAACGTGTCAACTTGTCCGTATAGTCTATATCCTTTACGTGTCAACTAATCCATATGGTATATGTCCTTT
Organism: Clione limacina; assembly: GCA_032362205.1. Lineage (NCBI taxonomy): Eukaryota > Metazoa > Mollusca > Gastropoda > Pteropoda > Clionidae > Clione > Clione limacina. The sequence continues at coordinate 15,643 of JAUUEB010016114.1, forward strand.
ATGGATTCATACAATACTTCGTTAGTTCACCTCTCTCTTTATTGATCGAATAGCTAACAAAAACATTGGATATAACAAAACTAATACAATTTCCCCAAAAATACATCGAAGTTTTTGACAACTTACAACAATGCATTGTTTGATAATGTACATTGTTTATGTAAAGTGATTAAACGTCTTCATTAATACATACAACCTTTTTATAACGATAAGATAGTAAGGCAATGTGTCCAGGGACGTATCTAGGCTTTTAAACGATTTTTATGAAGGCCCCGGAAAATTTGAAAAAAAGTTGAAATGTTGCAAAAAGAGAAACCCCACTAACGGAATAGTAAGGAGAAGCTTTCCTTCTTCCTTTTCTTTTTTCTTCATCATTCTTTCTCTTTCCCCCTCCATATTGGGGTGGGCCAGCGGCGTAGCTAGGTGCTTCAAAGCCCCCCGCCCTGTGATATAATGATATAAGAATAAAACATTTTGCGAGGCCCTCTTTTCCTAAAATAAACTAACAAACCTCAGAGTCCCTCTGGGGGGGGGGGTAGTTTCAACGGCCCGATTCACGATGCCCCCCTTCAATTCGCGCCTGAATGCGATTTTATGATTCATCCATCTTAAAAATAAAATGGATCGATTGTCAATGTACATGCGGTGTTATTCGATGAAAAACAAATGAAAAGTAAATAGATAGCCATACATGTTTAATCGTTAATCTTAAGTCTGTTTAGTGTATGGTGATGATCTACACTAAACTGATTTGGGAAAAGGTGCACCTGCTGCATCATGCATTGAAGTTTGATGAAAGATACCTTCCATCTTATATCACCTCGTCTAATGTCACACTGCACATAATATCGCGATTTCCCCCATTTAAACGAACAGTTCTACGATAACGTGTTATACCAAGGGTAAACCAAGATTAATGTGTCTAATACCAACATCAAGATCAATATAGTTTGCCAAAAATGTTTATTCTATTACCGTCCAGGTAGGGAGGCGCGTAGCCAGGATTTTAAAAAAGGTGTGCAAACAGTTGGTTGGTGTCAAATGAATGCCGACTATGTGTTAAAATTGTGGAATTAAGACCATTTTGAAATAGAACGGGGTACATACCCCATGGTTCTTCTGGCTACCCGCCTGTTATGTCCCAATGAAAAATGCGCGCTAGCGGGTGATATTAAACGATTGGTGCTAAGACACGTCGGCCCGATATCAGTATTCTATGACTGGCTAAGATGTACAAGTAATGTAATATCGGCCCGATATCAGTATACTATGACTGGCTAAGATGTACAAGTAATGTAATGTCGACACGATATCAGTATACTATGACTGGCTAAGATGTACAAGTAATGTAATGTCGACACGATATCAGTATACTATGACTGGC